>PVJO010001485.1:0-171418 GCA_004026905.1 Hystrix cristata | reverse complement strand
AGTGTGAGCAGAATGGCTAATGAGAAAGGGAAGTTAGGAATAATGTCTGTAGTAATTAACACCTATCCTGAATCTCAGGGGTGAGCTTGCTTTCATGTATGTGGAACTGGCAACTCCACTCTGGTACATTAATTAAAGAATTTCCGGAGTTTACCTGAAGGCACAATCCTGTCTTCATCTTCCAAAAATGTAGCCAACATTAGTTATGTGGCCAACAACAAATAATTCAACACCTATGAATTGCTTAATCACTATTGTAGTTCCTTCTCTTGGTTTCTTTCATTCTAAAGTGATGAATAAGGCATGCTCTTTGCCCTCAGGAAAACCCAAATCAAAATTAGTATGAAAACAAATCAGAGGGTAGGGATGCAATTTTGCCATCTTTTCAGGCAAGCCATTTAAGCCATTGTGTAAACTGTGTGTGCTTCAATATAAAGATGGTTCAGTAGTTTGGGGGATTAGCATAGTACTGTCTCTGGGGATTTATATTACAGCACATATTATAGGCCAGCATACAAGCAAGAACTCTTTACCTATCTGACTTCTAGATTTGCCTGCAGGTAAAGAGGAAGATACATGCATTCTGAAATGACTTGTTTAAACCAATTGTGCCACAAAGAAATGGAGAAGAGTTCTATATATTATCTGTTTTGTTTTTATAATGAAAATGAAGGACCATCTTTAAAAATATTCTCATGTTTGCTTTCAAGCAATTTTGAAAGCTAAATTGAATGTGTAGGTGAAAGGAGAGGGAAAAGGAATATCCATTACAGTGAATCACTTTGAGACATATTTTATCACACAAAGAGAGTCAATAAATTTCCATTGTAATTGATAATTTTCCATTTCATTACATTATTTTATCTTAAGTTACCTGAGGTCAGGATGTTGCTCTCCTGTTTATTACTTTATCTTCATTACTAAATAGGTCTGCCCAATACACAATCCGCATTCAATCAATAGAGGTTGAATGTACTAAATAAAATAGGGTTACTACTTTTGTTTGCTTTAGTATTTTAAGAAAAAGATTTTCAAATGAACAACATTAGTGAAAAAGTAAAAGATATGATAAAAACTATGATGAGGGTTGAGAATTTAGCTCAGTGGTAGAGAGCTTGCCTAGCAAGTGCAAGGCCCTGAGTTCAATCCCCAGCATCAAAACAAAACAAAACAAACAAAAACTATGATGAACATTTAAAAATTACAATAAAAGACACATTGCCATTAATCCCCCTCTAAAAACTCCCCCTCACTTTCAGCACACTTCTTTAATCATTCTTGCCACTTTCTGAAACAGTACTAGAAGCCCCTTTTCTTCTCTTTATTTGCATGGTCTTGGTTGCCTCTGTCCTGAATCAATTTGAAATGTTTACCTTTCCAAGTTATTTGATTTTGTTGAGAAACCAGTGGATGAGGACACATAGTAATGTTTTTGTGACCCTGCCTTTTCATCGGATGGAACTTGGGAGTGTGGTCACTGTATTTTTTATCATACCTCATAAAAATTGGAAACAAGACTTCTACAACTGTGGCAGAAAGTGGTAAGAATGATAGGATAAGTTGTGTTTGAAGTGAAGAGGAGTATTTTAAGTGTGATAGATGGCAACATGTCTTTTACTGTAATAATTTAACTGAAACAGTCAACACGTATGTTGATCACCCCTTATATGTCCAAACTTTATAATTTTGAAACCAGCCTAAAACAAGTTGTATAATTTTGCCACAGCGTCAAAAGTCTTCTAAGTGCACAGAGATTAGAATTTTAGTAAATGTTATTGTAAGAGTATAGCTCTTCTAATAAAATATTGTTATATTACTTTATTCTGCAAAATAAAAATCTATATAAAGTGGCTAATCCGTTTGTTTAAATGTTTCCAAGTTTTCTTCTTAAATATTTTAAGAAGTTAAGCAGTATTTTATTTTTATAAGCTGTAGAATTAAGTTAGGTGAAGAGAAATTTACTTATTAAAAAGAAGTACAGGAATAGAAGATATATGTTGAATTATGTTTATGTTTAAAAACATTTGTGTAAAGACAAACATTGCTATCAAAGTAAATTTAAATTATTTTGTCTACTAATGCATTGTACTTAAGGGTCTAATTTGCCCCTCTTTAATGCTGCCTAATTCGGGAAAACAGAGTAGGGAGTGTTTTCCTACTCTAATTTAGACAGATAAGAATTCTGACAGGGCAGGAAATGTGCTTGCTCTTCCCATTGTACAGAAATAATATGCTGCATACGGAATGGTCTTGACAGATATGTTCAGGTGACTGTATAGACTGATCTGTGCTTCCTCAGCAAATCAGAACACAAAAGAGAAGAAAACACATCTCAGCTATCATGTTGAAGATAATAGAAATAAAATATCGCAAAGCAAATTGTTTTTGGCCAGTCTCCGCATGAGAATTGCATATCAAAAAATATAGTTTCCATTTTTCCGTGAACATGTCAAAAGTTCCATTCTGAGTGACGTCTGGGACCCTCATTCAGGAAGTAGACTAGGAGTGCCCAAGTGATGTTGCCAGTAACCAAGGTAGTTAGAGTTATTGCAGTATTGGTCTTTTGCTAATAAAAAGTTTATTTAAAATAAGCACATACCATTGTCTTAACTTTGATTTCATTATTCTGATTTTATTTCAATTATAGAATTTGATTGACTAAAGAAAATAAACTATAGTTTAAAAACTAGTTATAATTTGCCACGGGTTAGAAAAGAAAAGTAAAAAATAAATACCTGTAAGGTCCAGGAGGAATTATATTTTAGGAAAAGCTTGACTTTCATAATTTGACAATTTTGAATTGAAACGTAGGTCTAAATGTGGCTGGATGGACAAAAGGCTGTAGAACTGTATAGTAGTCCAAGACATGCTTTGATCTCTCAGCAGTCTTTGTGTCCAAGTTTATTTATATCCAAGTTTGTTTATCTTCAAGCTATCGCTAGATTGAAATAGATTTGCTCAAAGATTGCTTTAATAATGAAATATTACACAAAAGCAAAAAATAAATAGTAAGTCTAACAGGCTTATATATCCAGATTCTCAACAGATTAAAATAGTTTAATGAAAGAGCATCTGCTGCTCAAGGAGATGTTGCTATAATCAGAAAACACTGTGAAAGCCAAAATGATCAAATAAGGCTAAATCATACAAAAAATAGTTTTGTTAGATCAACACTTTTTAAAACATCGCTTGTTTATAACAGTAATTGATGTCTATCAATCAGTACGATTCCTTATTTATGTGACTCAAATCTAAGTGTGCTACCAAATTGGTGAGAAAATTTTTATTATGTTATATTATATATTATAAAATATATTACTATATATGTTGCTATGTATATAGTAGCAAAGTGAAGAGTTACAATTGACAGTTTATAGCACACATTATTGTAGTAAGATTTGAAATGAGTTATACATATTTTATGGTATAGATCCGAGACTGGTTCTAAGGCAATGATACGAATTTAGAAGGGTATAGAATATTCTGAGCCATTTTAAGGGATTCATCTTGAAGCTGAGTACAGGCATAGATGTTAAAAAAAATTCTGAGCAGAGAGCACCATTTGTTTGGTGCGTTCTTTAATGAGACCATACTGACACTTGTGTTGAAAATACAAGCAATTCCGGAAGATAGATGGCAGGACGGTAGTGACAGACGTGATGAGAAATGGCCAGCTCCTATATTTAACCGCAATTTGAAATGAGAGTGAGATTTTTAAACTCATCAGAACTAATGAAAAGAAAGGTGGCAATGTGGACAGCAGCCTTAGGTGGAGACTGGGACAATAAGGCTGCCATGTGCTAAGATAAGGACACCATGTAGGAACAGGGTCAGGAATGGACTAAGAGTCTGTGTCAAACTTGTGAGTCTGAGATATTCATTTAACTTTCATTATTTTCTCTGCTTTCTAACATCATTGTAGAAAATATGTGTTGTGTGTATTGTTTGTTATTTCTTTGGTTCTCTTGTTTTTCTGCCATAATATCGGATTCTGCAATGTGCCTGGTTTCTCTTTATTGTTTGCTAGGTTTGAAATTAAAAAAATACATAAAGAGGGCTTTATGTTAGGAGAACTTCCTTTTCTTCTAGTGTATTTACATCAATATGCATGTGACTAGGTTTAACAGCAAACTGTACTTTAATATTATAAGAGATTCAAATTAGACTTTGTGAACATATTTCGTCTTTATTTTGGGGATGCAGACCATCAGGATCCTACTCAAAAACTTGAGTGGTTTATCAATATGTCATGAGACTTGAATCAGTTTGAATTTTTTATTTCTGTGCATTTTCAAAAACTCCTATCAACTTCTTGACCTTTTAGTCACTTCCAGAATTGACAGATACTTCTAAAAGAAGTGTAGAACTAAAACTCATCCCTTTCTAGATTTTATTTCTTTTCTTTGACCCTGTAATTCCTGAGGATAGTCTCGCTCTCTCTCCCTCCCCCACCCCCTCACCCCCTTTCTCTCTCTCAGAATATTGAGGCACATTCACTACCACTATGGGAAACAGGATTCCAAAGCAGTCATATATATTTTTAAAAGTTTCAACCCTTGTTGTCATAGCTCCATGGTCCCCTGGAATTCCTGAGGGTCATGAGAAACTACAATAAAATATGCTGCTGGACGTACTTTCCTTTCCTCTGTGTCTTATAACTTCAAAGAAATCTGTTCTTATGAAATGAAATTAGAGCATTTACTTAATCTTGAATCTCTCTCTCCCCTCTCTCTCTGTTTCCCTCTCTCGTTCTGAAGCAGTTGTTTATATAAAATATTCCTCAAGTAATCGCACCTTTAGACTACTTAGTTTTGGGAAACTAGGGGAAAAAAGATATTCAGTATCACAAGTGATGATACAGAATAAAACACTAACATTAAATGCAGGATTGCAACACCGAAAAGACACGTGTAGTAGCAACATGTAGGATGGTCCAGGAGCCCAGCTGTGCAAACCAGACCCGTTCAGGATCTGGTTGAAACTTAGTGCCATCTAGTGTCAGGTTTCTGCTTATCCAATCCAAAATACCAAGTGGAGACGATCCGGGTCTTTGAGTTGAGAAGTGTGCATTCTGTAAGGAGAGTTGAGTGCTTTTCCCAGCATCCTTGCTTCAAGCAACCCTGCAAGGCATGATGCAGAGAGGGTGTCTATACTCCTTCTGCTACCCCAGCAAAGAGCTGCTATTGCTTAAAATGCAGTGCAAACCGTCTGATGAGGAGCAGGAACATTTCTGGCCATCCTATCCGGGATTCAGTTTGGGGTAAACCCGGTGTCCTTGGGGTATTCTCAGCACTCTTTTCACCTCCCTCCAGTCCTTCTGCTCTCCGCCCCTCTAACCAGAGCTCTGCCTTCTAAGGATGGGCTGGTCTTGGGGAAGAGTTATTTTCCTGCCTAGTCCCCTATAGCTTCGCTGTGTATCACAAAAATTTGCAAAATCCTGATGGCAAGCATTCTTGTTAAGGGCACAGCAGTGGAGGCTTTTGCTTCCCGAGAGAAAAGAGTCTGTATTTCATGTTCGTCCTACAGCCCCAGCGTGCATGGACACTGAGCACTTTCCTCAGGCCCCTTCCTGATCTCAGTGCTTCTCAGTTACACCGCGGGGAAGGTGGTTACACCAATAGGTGGCAAGGAAGCGGTGAGGCGCCCGGTGTCCGGAGTTACTCTGAATTCTAAATTCTCATGATAACTTGCATTTGAACATTTTTGGTGCATATACATAGTACAGAATAATGAGATTCGTGGTGGTATATTAGTACATGCACAAAACATATTTTGATTATTTTCACCTGCCACTTCTCCCTCCTTTCCCTCTTCCTCCTTTCAATCCCTTGCCCTATCATTCGAAGGCTACCTTCTAATTTCCCATTTTTTCTCCTTTGTATTTATTTATTTATCTTTGGACTTCTTATATAAGAGAAAACATGTGATGTTTAACTTTCTGAGACTGACTTCTTTCATTTACCATAATGGTCTCCAGTTCCATGCAGCTTCCTGCAAATAACATCATGTCATTCTTCTTTATGGCTGAATAATACTCCATCGTGTTTATTCACCACATTTTCTTTATCCATTCACCTGTTAATGGGCCTCTAGGCTATTTCTACAGCTCAAATATTGCTCACTCTTTATCTTCAAAAATTGGTTAAAATTTCAGATGCTTTCTTTTTACATTTTTCTGCATGCTCCCTATTTCTCTCACATACTTCCAAAGGCAAAATATCTTCCTGACCACTGTCTTTTGGGAAGGGCTTTGTCACCCTTTGAAATTCATTTTCCTAGATGCCCTACAACCTTTCTGCTGTGATCTAAGAAAAGTTATAATTTGGAAATGATCCCTTCTTTCTTTTTTCCTTCCTTGCTCCCTTACATTTTTCCTGTGTGTGTGTGTGTTTTTTTTTTTTTTCCAGCTTTCCTTTCTGTCTTCTTTTTCGATGTTAAAATAGGGGTTACATTCTCTTCCAATTTTTTACATTTTGAAAGGAAGTGGAATTCATAGGGAATCATATTGAACTGTAATTACGTATATATCAGCTTTGCCTCTCTAAATATATTCTAAACGAGGCGTTTTAATCTGTATTTATTATATTGTTGCAATGAGGTTTTCACTTGAAAAAATGCTCCTCGAGTGACTTGAGTCTTACATGCCAGCTGGAGAACTCACATCTACTGAGTGTTTTCTGTGAACCAGACGTGTTCATATTCACACGTTTCAAGTATATGAGAGCATTTAGCACCATCGCCTACTCTGTGAAGTAGGTGATGCTATTTTAATCTTATACTTAAGGACGTAAACACAGACAGGGCAGGCCTTATTGGTGAGCAACCTTTATTGTAAAGTCTGGCCTCACTCACAAAAGGGCCCGCCCACACTTGGATTAAAGCCTGCTGTTACCACCTTGACAGTTTTAACGATTTGATCCTTGAAATTCAAGTAGGCCTGTGAGGTAATAGAGCATCCAAGTGAGCAGAGGAGATCGTCCTGCGAGTTTGGGGCTCAGGATTCTGGGTGCAGGACAAGAAGGGCTCTGGGGGGGGCAGCGCTGGACTGCACGGAAAGCACACAGCAGGACCTCCGTCCCCGGAGCCCAGCCCGGAAGCAGATACCTAAACATTAAATTACTGACCCGAGGGATGGGCAGGAACTCTCACGGGGCAGGAAAAAGACTTTCAGCCAATTATGACAAATAAAAGGACAGTACACATACACTTTGCAATAAAGCATTTCAGGAAGGGATTATAATTTTTTGAAAAGTTTGAAATACCAAGTGTCAAAAACTGTTGCAACATTTGAAGATAAATATCTACAACCTCACAAATAGAAACCGTTTATACAGATCATCCAACACACTGCAGAGGAAATAAAGCAAATTTCATGTGACGTTTCAGATGAACCAATAAGTAAAAAAGAAAATAATTTTAAAATTAGTCTTTCATTTAGAATTGAACATACAGAGATAAAATGCATTGACACACAGTTTGCCTTATAAAGATATCATGAATCCACTTTAGTTTTCTTAAATTGACTGCAGAAGTTATAGAAAATGTCAGAGGAAGTGTAAAATATCACTGTTTAATTTTCAATTTAAAATTAAGTTCAGATTACACAAAATCGATTTTCATTAAGAACCATTAGCATACATACTACCAGGGCTAGTTGCTTTCTGAAAATGTTTCTTCTCAAAAGTAAAAATAATGGTATTTGCCAAGATTGCCTAACATCTGCAAAATAAAATTGCTTTGTAATTTTTGATGACCTAATACATAAATTTAAATGAAAGTAAGCCATAATATTCTTATATTCAAAGAAGATACTATATTAACAAAGTATCATTACTTGTGCTACATAAAATTATGACAGCAAAATATTAATTTTTGAAGTCTGCTATTCATGTATTACTATTACATCCGTCACATTTCTAAGTGACAAAATATTATTTTATAATTATGTTTAGTATTTTAGTACCTTTAGCAACACTTTTTTCTGCCTTCTTTACTATGTATCTCACTCTCACATTTTGCAATAGGTCCCCAAATTAGTAAGCAATCACACGTGTACAGAAGTGGTGTGATCACAAAATACGGTCAATGTTTAAAGTTTAAAAATAGATTGTCAGAGTAAAAGACGCATTGTCATGATTCCCTCTCAACATCCTCCCCTCACTTTGAACACATCTATCTCACTGTTCTTGCCACTTTCTGAAGCAGTTCTGGAAGTCCTGTTTCACGAGTATGTTTATTTGTGTAATTATGACTGATGGAATAGTTTTACAGAAAATAACGTTTTGTCTGGAACACTTGTAAGGAGAAAAATATGAAAAATTACTATGTTCCATGGAAAGATTTTTGTTTTGTTTTCTTGTCTTTTACCTTGGAGTCAAACTAGGAGAAAGAAAAAACCTGGAAAACCTTTTAATCAGCCTCTTTGTTGAGCTAAAAATTAATATAAATATAGAATAAAGTGTTTATCAGTGTAAACTCAGGCACAGGAAAGGAAGTTCAATGTATTGCAAAATTTTTACAAGTATCAGTGAGCCTTATTCATGACCTAATGATATTACGTACTTGCTATTGTACTTGTGTTGTCACTTGATCTCTTTTTAACCACAGTGAGAAGTATTTCCTTGCTCTTAACTAATAGAACATAGTATAGTAACAGAAGAAATCAAGAAGTGAAGGGATTATGTGGCTATAATGAAGGTTTCTAATCCAAACAAAGATTATCCTGGGTGCCTCTGACTTAATCAGTCAATATTCTTAAAAGAACATCCAGGCTTCTCCGGAAAGATGTGACTCAAGTAAACAAAGATATTCTTTTGCTGGCTTTGAGGCTGCAACAGCCAATTCTTTGAACTGCTTATTCAGAGGACTGCTTCTAGGAACTCAGTGGATCAATCCCACATATACAAGGAATCGCATCCTGCCAACAATTTGGATGAACATGAAAAAGGATCCCAACTTCCCAATGAGAATGAACCCTGCCTGAGATCATCAAGAAAGAAAAGAGATATATATAAAGGAAGAATCATGTTAGCACCATTTGCAGATGACATGGTCCTTTCCAAAGAAAACAGAAAAAAGTCCATCAAAAGGCTCTGCGAAGTAATAACCAAATTCAGCAGTGTAGCAAGAAACAAATCAACACACATAAATTAATAGCAGTCCTGTCCACCAATAATGAACTCACCAAGAAAGAAATTAGAAAAATGATAACAGAAAGAAGAATTAAATACTTTGGAATAAACCTAATCAAGGAAGTGAATGACCCCTTCAATGAAAATTACTCTGAAAAAGGACATCAAAGAGGACATTGGAAAATGGAAAGACATTCTCAAAATGGTCGTTTTTCCCAAACTGCTAAATAGAAATAATGCAATATCAATCAAAACACCAAAACAACATTCCTCACAGAACCAGAGAAAACACTCCTAAAATTCATATGGATCCAAAAGGGACCCAGAATAGCAAAACCAATCCCAGACAACAAGACCAAGCAGGAGGCAAGCTGTACCACAAAGCTACAGAGATAAAAACAGCACGATACCAACACAAAAACAGACAGTGAACCAATAGAATAGAATAGAGAATGGAGAAACAACCCCATACACATTCGGCTGCAAGATTTTTGACAAAGGAGACAAAAACATACCATGGAGGACAGACAGCCTCTTTAACAAATGGTGCTGGGAAAACTGGCTATTCACATGCGGAAGACTGAAACTAAATATGTATCTCTCACCATGTGCTAAACTACAATCAAAATGGTTCAAAGATCTAAATATTAAAACATAAGCATTTAATCTGCTGGAAGATAAGTTAGCTAGAACTCTTGAAGTAATAGGGATAGGCAAAGACTTTCTGAACAGAAAACTAACTGCACAAGAAATATTATCACAAATAAATAAATTGGAATATATCAAATTAAAAAGTGTCTGCACAACAAAGGAAACAATCAATAGAATGAAGAGACGAGATACATAGTGGGAAAACAGTTATCAGCTATACCTCAGACAAAGGATTAATATGAAGAATATACAAAGAACTCAAAAAAATTAGAGATCCTGAATAAAAGACCCAATCAAAAAATAGACAACTGAAATGAACAAAACTTCTCAGAAGAAGCACAAATGAACAATAAGTACATGAAGAAAAGTTTAACATTGCTGGTCATTAGAGAAATTCAAATTACACTGAGATTTCATCCTACTCCAGGAAGAATGGCAATCACCAAGAAATCAAATGAAACAAATGCTAGCAAGGCCATGGGGAAAACGGAACCCATCTACATTGTTGGTGGAAATGTAAACTAGTATAACTGCCATGGAAATCATTATGGAGATTTTATGAAAAATGAAAAACAGAAATTCCATTCAACACAGCTATTCCCTTTCTGGGTATCTTCCCAAAAGAGTGAAAGACATCATATTACAGGGATACATGTATACCTATGTTTATAGCTACATGATTCTCAATAGCTAAATCATGAAAGTGGTCTGTATAGCTATCAACAGATAAATAGATAAAGAAAATGTGGTATTTCCATGTAATGGAATGCTACCCTGCCATAAAGAAGAATAAATCTGAGTCATTTGTAAGAAAATGGATGCACCTTAAGACCATAATATTAAGTGAAATAAATCAGACAGACAAGCTTAAAAATTGTATGGTTTCTTTTTATGAGAAGCCTAAAGTGTAAATAAATCAAAGAGCAGAATGACAGATAGGGAAGAAGAAATAGGGATATAGATCTTCAGTAAATGAGAAGAGGATTAAGAGGTGGAAGGAAGGGGGGTGGAAGGAAAGGAGACATAAAATAAATAAGACATGTCAGTTGTGTGTGCCAACTACCCACAGTGATTGTACTCATGATGTACTGCAGCCTTTTAGTGAAAAAAGGCTTTGTGAGGACTGAGAAAAGGACCCACTTAAGTTATGCTCAGACTCTTGACCAATTCAGATTTATCAAGCGGTACTTTGTGGACCACTGTTTGAAGTAAATCATTATACAGCAATAGAAAACTAACACGATGTTCACAAAATTGGCTAAAACACAATTGCATAAAGGTCATTGTAGAAAGACACCGCTCACAGTTTTTTTATCTAGACCTTCCAGTACAAAGGTTTAAATATTAATTTTCAGCTGCTTATCTTCACACAAATATAATCACACATATACAAAGATGTTTGTACATTTGAAAGACACCAAAGTAAAAAATTCCTTGCATTCGAATACCATTTTTTAAATTACAGATCTCAGCATAGATTGGCTCTAGGTCAGGTTTGTCCCAGAGTTTGTACCTCAACTTGCAGACACTTGCCCACTTTAACAACCTGACTGTATCAGTATGTTCCTTGCACGCGCTTAGGTCACATGGCGTGAATTCAAGATGAGATGTAGTGCTATAATTCTAACTAAATATGAGGTGAGTTGTTGATGGAAGAGTTTTGAAGTTTGAGTGGATTAAAACTATAAAACCAAGAATAATTTCATGTAATTTGTATCAATAGAGAACAATTTATCAGGAAGAAAGGCTGGAACTTATTTATAGGAGTTTAAAAAAATCATCAAACAGGGCCGGGGATTTAGCTCAGTGCTTAGAGTGTTTGCCTCGCAAGCATGAGGCCCTGAGTTCGATTCCTGATACCAAAAAAAAAAAAAAATCATCAAACAAAACTAATTTTACATTTGATTTCAAGTAAATGGTAAAATATGAACTAATGCTTTAGGTAAAAAATGTATATTACTCTCACAATCCATGTCAAAGAAAAAATTCCATTTTTATTTTATGTTTTTCTGCTGGATTGGTGGGAATTGCTCCATTCCAAGATACTTTATTTTTAACTAAAATACATTGAATGTTTTGAAGTTAAGATTTTATCACCGGCAGTTTTATATGTACAAATTTATTTCAAAGCTGTAGAGGGTCTAGATGTAATTTGTTTTGCTCATGATAATCTTTTCGAAATTCTAAATGCGACCTAGTCATTTTTGAGCTTAGTTAATACTGTCTTCATATAGTTAGGAAATATCTCATTTTTTCTTATTTCACTCTCAGTCTTAGAATTTTGTGTTACCTTTAGGTCTACTATACACTTTGAGTCAAATTTTATGAATGGCAAAAGGCCTGTGACTAATTCATTTTTTACCTATGTGTGTAGGCAGTTGTTCCAGCATCATTTGTTGAAAAGACTCTCCTTGTTCCGTAGTATTGTCCTTTTTCATTTGTCAAAGATATGTTGGTTGTGTTTATGTGAATCTACATCTACAGAAGGAAGTGTTTACATACATGCCATTTGGGATTCTTCCGTGAGGAATATTTTTCTGTATTACCTATTTATTCACTTAATAATTTAATTATATAAATATTTTCATGTATATTTATTTTATACTTTGGGTTATAATCCAGGACTACTTTGCTTATTTTGTTACTAAATCATCTCAGTTTCGGCCATTGAGAATGTGTTCAAATTGACTCCTGTATCATTCTCAGATTGCTCCCATTCTTTTTTTTTCTTTTTTTTAACTTTTTCTTAGTTTAGGACAATGCATGAATAATGCTTGCTTTCTGTTCTCTACCTTTGTGCTAGAATCAACCATTTCTCTAAGAAGTTATGGCTCTTTTCATTGGAAAAATGCTACGTATTATTTTTTTTAACGGTACATTTTAGATGTACACAGTGATAATATTCATCATAGGGGATTTGTACCTGTACATGACATATCTTGTTGCTCCTTTTTTTCCCATTCCCCTCCCCTCACTCCCTCCTCCCTCCCTATCTACAAAAGCTTTGTTTCCATTTTTTCCTTCCATTTCTTATTTCTCTTGTCCCTTTGTTCCTTTCCCCTTCCTTTGTTCCCTTTACCATTTGGACATTTTCTTCCCTTTCCCAATATATTACATTTTAGTCTTTATTTACACTTTCAGTTTCTCACACTAGAGAAACAATGTGATATTTAAACATGTGTTTCCGATTTATTTCACTTAGGAGTATGGTCTCAAGGTGCATCCATTTGACTAGGAATATCTCAAGCTTATCATTCTTTATGGCAGAGTAGTACTCCATTGTGAGAGATGCAAATTAAAACAACCCTGAGATTCCACCTCACTCCAGAAAGAATGGCTATTATTATTAAAGCTATTTATGAAGTAAAACTAAGATATTTTTAATTTTTTCTCTTCGTATGAGTAGTAATATATTTCCTAGAAAAGCCCAATAAATGAGCTCAATAATTAGTAATAATAGCGATGGCCATTTCTGGAAAATGATAATCAATTCACTAAATAAAACTCTAAATCTTACATATCATTATATACCTAGTTAGCAATAAACTTGGACATTTTTCATGAGCATGTATAATCTTGTGCTTTAAAAATTAGAAAACCAAGAGACAAAAGAGGGAGAGAGAGGGGAGTTGAAGGGGATTTAAGACATTTCACTCTGTCATGTATCACCCACAATGAATATAATCATTATACGTCACAAACGTGAACTATAAAAAGATAATGAAAATGAAGGAAAGGGAAGGGGGAGGGGGAAGAGGACTAAAAAGAATGAAGATGTGATAAGTACATATACTTGCTTCTTAAGATGGAATGTAAATATTATATATAACAAACACGTACTAATAGATAACATTAGAATAAGAATCTTTTACTTCAAAAAGTTTTCGGAGTACATTGTTAAGGCAGGTACGTGATTATTATAATTGTGATGACCTTTCATTTTAGTTGGACTTTAAGCATCCACAAAGATAGTCTAATTTTTTTTCTAGAAATCTTGTTGAATATATTAAAGTGAAAACAGTAATAATTAAACAGTATAATTAAGCAGTAAGCAAAGCCTTGCCTAACAGTAAATAATTTCTCTTTTTGCTCTATCTAATATCTAAGACATTTTTCTATTATCGCAATCTTTAAATCTTCATAAGAAGGCACGTGGCTTATAAATACCCTTAAGCTTTCTATTCCACTGACAGGTAACCTTTTAATTAAGTGTAAGGGGCAGCAGCAGCCAAGTAGCAGAAAACATGCACCTCAGGACAAGGGTTTAGAGCTTACTTTTGCACGCATGTGTATGGGTGTGTGTGTGTGTGTGTGTGTGTGTGTGTGTGTAAAGCTGTCTCTAAAAGCTAACCCAACAGTTATGTCCATAAAAAAATTAGGAACATGGCGTTTTATTGTCAAAATATCAATCATGAATAATGAAAGGTGAGTCTAACATTAAGACAAAATATATGCCTCATACATCAACTCTTTAGGAACTAGAACTATGAGTATATGTAACATTTTTCTCAAATTGCAATGCAGTTGAGATAAGAAAAATGTGCATAAACAGACTGCAATCTGCATGTTCTTGGAAGTGGGTGTACATCCATACACAGGCACACAGAAAGGGAAGATGTCTCATAAAGAAGCAAAAACAATCCAAAGACACAGGGAGAGGAGTAAACATGTCAGGTTTCCAGAATAGTGCAAAATTTCTGATATCTATCTGTTTGTAAAACAGCTTGCTGAAGCCAAAGTATAGTTACAGTACATTTATATAACTTTTTCTACAAATTTAAACACACTCTAAAGACATTAAGTAATTGCCATGTAATCTAGTCTCAAACTCCTGTAATAACTAACATCGTTCATCTGCAAAATTATAGTAATTCTTTTCCTGCTAGTCTTGCAAGGTGACCTGTGAGGACTATATCAGACTGCATATAATAATGTTCTTTATGCCATAGTTATAATTTTACTATAAAATAGCAAAATAGTACTATTATTTATTAGCTGGACTATTCATGGATACACATTCAATCCTTTACATTGGGGAAATAAAATAAAGTAGAAAGATTTAAAATAATTTTATGAAAGTGCAAGTGAATTAGTGTTTCTGGCTTCTACCTTTCTCAAGAAATGCTGTCAATCTGGTATTCAAAACCGCAGTATGTTACAGCCTACAAGTATCTTCACACGTAGCTTTTAATAATGAAGATTAGATCACATTCAAATAAAAACTCTTTTTAATTGCTCCAAAAGCATCATGAGAAATTTTTAGGCACAAGTAAATAATATCTGAAATTAATAATGCCTTCCTAATAATTAAAATAATTATCATCTATATCCACAGCATTTTAGTTCCTTGAAATACAGATATTTTCACTTGAAAATTTATAACACCATTATCAGTTTTAATTGAATTTCAGTCTGCAAACAATCTGGTGATCTCACTTGAATTACTCTTTCTGTCTTCTTAAAAAACAATTTATTCAGAATTGGAAACTTCATTTTAGTGGTAAGTAGCTTACAAGAGGGTTTTCTGAAATTGCCTTAATGAATTACAACTGTCTTTCGTATTAGCAAATTTATCTTATCTCAGTATAACTTTACTGCCATTTACTCCTTGGATTCTACTGCTCAGTAAGATTGCATAATTTTCCTGTCTGCTCCAGAGCAGAATAATCTCTCTATGTGATACAAAAATAGTCTCTTTTCCACATATTACTTAAATTTTCACAAATGAGCTCCGAAGCAATTGTTTCTTGGAACAGAGCTTCTGACAATTACTTTAGGCAACTTCCAATCACCTCCTCTTTCCTTTGAACAGTAATTATTTTAAACATTTCCTTTAGAAATTTTATTTCTCCCTCATTTCTTGTACATGTATACTCTAACCTTACTCACTTGAAGGTTCAATTGTACACAGAAAGGAACAAGAAGTATCAGAAGTAATTGTGTTACTCAAATGCGCATGTCAAAATCTCATATGGCAGAAATTCCCAGTACTGCAATATAATCTGGTATATGGTTTACATTCACTAGTTCATTCTATGTATCTACAAAATATGTACCATAAATATTTCATATGTCCTTATCATCTTATTAGACCATGATGTCAATTAATAACTGAAGCAAAAGTATGTAAGTCGATTCACTGTGGACACCGTGATGGCCAAGGACAATTTGACCTCCCAGCAGGGAGATTTGATCATCCTTGGACACAGTTCTGGTCATGGTGATTGCAGAAGTATCTTTGGCATCTAGAGTATAAGTGCAGGGATGATATTCAACACCCTGCAATACACAGATGACAAAAAATTATCCAGTCCAAAATGTTAATGTTAAAATTGAGAAACCTTGATAGGTAGGGAACATCACTGTGATGATTTGTCAAGTTGGTTGTTTCTTGAGAGAGGAGTCACATATTCGATTTTTAGTTCCAATAGCTCTCTTACACATCAGTCCAAATTGTGGTGTGCTGTTCTGCACTTAGTCATAGCATGAAGTGTATAATGAGGAAGCTTACTATTACCTAATGGTAGAGACCTCTCTAACACATTCACACCGAGCAGAGGATGTGAGCATTTATGGCTATTACAGCATTATAAATTACGTTAGTGGGCAGAAAGGAGAGATGAGTGTGTTCTGTATAATTTACATATCAATGTAGTACTTTGCATCCAACATATTCTGTTTGAATTTTAATGGCAAAAAAGAGGATGGCTCTCTTCCTTTTATCTATGTTTAAACAATTTTTTCTTATGCTTATCAGAAAATCTTGATCTAAACCGATCCACCCTATAAACACAAGATAATACAATCGTTACAGATACTATCTTTATGATTTACTCTGCTTATTTTGTTAATCATGGGTCTTAGATTGAGTGTGTTCTCAAATGGCCAAAATAACTGTTAGCAGCCATGATTTGGATTGGGAAGTTCTATTAGGTATACTAATCAGCTTGAGAAAATTTGTGAGCAGCATATAAAAATATCCACAAGTACACTGAAGTTTCAGATAAACTGACCATTTTTTATGCCAGCTTTTATAACTTCAATTCGTATGTGCTAAATTCTTACACACTGTAAAAGTCCTGAAATATTCATGTGCACTCCAAATAGTTATTTTTATTTTGATCTTGTTTCCTACATAAATTACCCCAAATTGTATTTTTTCTCACAATAACTTCAAAAGAATGTCCCTTTTTCAAATTTCTATCCTCAAGATAGTACTTTAAAATGTTTGTGTAATAATGAAACAGTACATAGTCTTTTAAATCACTAAATCATATCTACTGAATAAATGTACCATCTAAGCATTTTCAATTGCTGAGAATGAAGGCAATCTAACTTAACTTTACATGTCCACTTAGCTTCTGTAGTAGGACAAATTAAATTAGTTTTATGAGACACAGTATTACATTTACAGTATATATAATACTATTTAGCTGATAAAAGATAACAAACAAGTAATTTCATTTTTACTGTGTCTATTCTCAACATAATACATTAGCCATTTTCTTCTGTGTACAATTAAGCTTTCTTACTTCCAATTAACTAATAGTATACGTCAGATCAGTTACTGAACAATTACCGAACACTTAAAATGCCGTCCTTATTAGCCAAGTATTTAATTGTAACCTTCTACAAAGTTTACAACACATTTCAGACCCCAGTACGCAAGATTATTCCATTCCTCTTCAGGTCTTTACCTGACTTTGTCTATGTTGACTTTTCTGGCCATATACTTTTATTAGCATCCGCCAATAAAAGAGTTATAACACAGCCCGATTGCTTTTTAGATTTTTATTTAGCCAAACATTCTCAGCTTAGTTGTAAACACTGTATAGTTCTAAAATTACCCTTGAAGGCTGATTTTTTTCATGGGCTTTAATATAATTTTAGTTTTACTCAACAACTTTGGTTGATTTAGTAGTACAGTAATATCTCATTTTGATGGGGAATTTTTCTTCATGTATGTTAAGGAAATCTCTATAATCTCCATGCTATAAGTACTAATTGAAACTTTCAGTTACTTTACTTGTTTTGAATCTTTCCTTGATATTTTATATGACTCCAATATGTTATGTAACCCATGAAGCCAAAAGTGAAACAGACGGCCATTAAAATCTTTCTTTTAATGTTGTCCAGAATGCCAAGTGCAATGAAGATATAATGGGACATTTTTTGGTCTTTCCTCAGTAGTGGAGAACACACACTGAAAGACTGTTCTCACAAAACTCCTTTCATTAGTGTCCTATTTTTTCCTTATTTTCATAAATCAAAAAGGGCTTTAAAATAAAGGGAAAACCACGATGTCGCAAAACATATCAAATTAAGTAATGTTTTTATTTTTGCTTATTAACACAGAACTCACTATCCTTCTGGTTGAACATTCCATATAGAAATATTCTATAACTCTTATTGTTTCGTGAGACATTAGGGCCATGAGAGAGTCTAACGTAACTTCTATGAGCTGCTCCAAAGGCTGTGGGGAAAACCACTCACCCAAATTGCTCTCATCTTATTCTGAAGCATGTTTTTCCTTTAACTCTTCATATATCATACATTTTTATAACTCATCATAGAAAATGTATTCATGATTTCTTATCAAGTATTAAGGCAGAATATTCAATTTGGTGTAAATGTAAACATATTTTTTCAGGAGGAAGGAGTGATATGTGCCTATATTCCAAAGCTGCTCCAAAAGTTTAAGGTACAAGGATTATGTGAGTCCAGGACTTCAAGACCAGTAAGATAGTAAGACCACATGTCAATTTTTTTTAAAATAATAACATCTCCAGTTAAGTCTTTCATTTATATCACAAATTAGGATCTTTTGAGTTCTAGAATTATTTAATTTTTTAAATGCATAATTCCATACAAATGGAAAAGAGAAAGTGACGGTGCTTCTTAAAACTTTTTGGCGCGGGATATATTTGGAGCATTTTGAACACCAATATACTCTTTCATATAATATGACCTTTTGTATGAATAAGGACAAGCTGTTACAAATATCTTAATTACTTTCACACGTTATACTTCATCACAGATCAAGATGAAAGAATTGTTAAGTCCTACATTCTAAAAAATGACATTAAAAGGACAGTTATTTGCTATTAAAAGCTTGTAAGTGACATTCTCTCCAACAAGTGTTTCACATTTTAAATATTAATTACTCATTTTCTTCAAAAGTTTTACCTTTTTTAACATTTATTAATAATGCAACGAAGGATATATCTTCAGGTTTTTAAAATTAGGTTGTTAGTAAAATTAGATTGTTAATGAAATTAGGTTATATGTTAAAAGTGCGTAATATGTTAGGAGTCAATAATACAAGATTTAAAATACACTGAAAAAAAGTAAAACTACAGACAAGGGGACCACTGTATTGTTGGTTGCATAAATCTAATGTTTGAAATGTGGGAGAAATTGTATATTTAACAGGTAAAGGCATGGATTCTGATACTGAAATGCCTTAGGTTCAAATGCAAAATCTGCCACCCTCTCTATGGTTTTGATCAAGTTATCTAGCTTGTTCTTTTTCACAGTTCTCTCAGCAGTAAAATGAAGTTAATAATAGTAATTCGTAAGGTTTCATAAGGTTTCTCTGAGGATAAACATAAATTTATATGCATAAAATACTTTAAGGGATAAATGGTCAGCTGCCATTCCAGCAAATTCTAGGAGCTGAGACATGGAGTGGAGTGTCCATGATGTTATATAAGAGGCCTGTTCCTCAACACATACTCTTCAGAGACATAGGCCATCCCACCTGCTGGATTTCACAATTCCCCTTTCTCTCCCAAGGGAAATGGAAGTGTTTACAATTTGATAAAATCCTATGTGTAGGAAGAAAAATATTGCTAAAGATAATACAAGTTTTATATTACCTCACAATCTTATTTCATATTTTTATGGAGTGTGGTTTTCACTTATACTGCACACAACTATCTATAATCTTGAAGGAACATAATAGGATTACATATCTTGGCCTTGTGTTTAATTAAGGTGAATAGTTTGTATGAAGAGTACCTTCTTAATTTTAAGAGATTTTACATTTTTAAATTAATATAAAGTATACAATATGATATTCTAAAGTATTGTACAGAGTGAAATGAGAGAATCTAGCTAAGTGTCATATATACCACCCAACGTAGTCATCATTTTTATGCTAAGAATTCATTCACTTTAATATTTATCAAGAATATAATATATTGCTAACTATTCTATGTTGAAAAATAGATCCCTTGTACTTATTTTTTCTATTGCTAAAATCCTATCAGCTGATGAATAAAACATGAAACTTGTACATATTAATGGATACTATGTGATGTTTTGCTATATGTACGTATTATGTAATGTTTAAATCAGTTTCAATATATTTATCTCCTGAAATAGTTATCATTTACTTATGTTAAAAACTTTCAAAATCCTTTCTTTTAACTTTTAGAAGTCTAAAATACATCATTGTTATTTATAGTCGTCTTTCTGCCAGGGAAATAGATGTCAAAACCACAATGACATATCTTCTCACTCCAGGAAGAAAGGCTTTATTAAAAATATTAAAGAGAACAGGCCTTGTCAGGTATGTGGACAAAGGGGAATGCTTTCTCATCATTTATGGGAACTGAAATCACTAGAGTCATTATGCAAAACAGTACGATGTTTCCTAAAAAATTAAAACATGGAACATCCACAGTATCCAGCAGTGCTGTGTTACGGGGTTTATATTCAAAGGAAATGAAATCAATATGTCATAGAGAAATCTGAAATCCCGTATTTATTGGAGCAACTATCTACAATAGCCAAGAAATGGAAATAACCTAAGTATCCATCAAATGATGCATCAATAAAGAAAATGTGGTGCATACAGACAATGAGCTACTACTGAGCCATAAAAAGAATAGCATCCCCTCAATATAGGCGAAACTGAAAGTGATTTTATTCAGTGAAATAAGTCAGGCAAGGAAAGGTAAGTACCATGTGATCTCACTCATAGATAGACTCTAAATATTGATCTTACAGAAGTTGAGAGGAGAGCGATGATTAACGGAGACGCAGGCCTGTAGACGAGATGGAAAGGTAGGAAAAAGCTGGTCAGTAGTACAACATTACAGTCAGATCAAAGCAAGAAATTCTAGTGTGCTATTACACGGGAAGGTGACTACAGATAACCCCAGCGTAGAATTTTAATGATCTCATTTTTAAAAATTACACAGATGGCTAATGTAGTGTTCCCATTTCCGAAGGCATACACATATGCCGGTGGTTGATTATGTATTTTATGGTGATGAGAGAAGGGTGGTTTTTTATTGCAATTTTAGGAACCAATATTGTAATGATCATCAGGCTAGAATCATTTTAGCTGTGAAATAATTATTTACTATTTAAACTATTATATTATAAATCTCTGCAGTTTGCATTTGCATTTGAGTAAGAATGCTATGAATATAGTTCAGTGGTAGAGCACTAGTATGCACAAAGTCTTAGGTTCTGTCTCCAGAATTCAGAAAAAAGAATCAACTAATAGAATGAAGTCAGGAATGCCAAGCGAAACTGCACAGGGAGAGTCCAATAGTCTACTTAGTAACAGGACTCACAATCCTGACATCTGGTTTATCTATATTAGCTTGTTTTTACAACTGTGAGTTTCTGCCTCTAACGAACATTTGGTTGGTAGTTGTCACCTGTGAGGCATTGTCTTACGTGCTTAATGAATATTAGTCCTTTATGTTATTAAATTATTTCCTTCTCAAATCAAGTCATTATGATGTGTTCCATCATAGTTATCCCTTTCCATATGAGGACACTGAGGTATGAGAAATCTATATAGCATGTTCAAGGTCTTACAGCTAGTAAGCGGGAGAGCTGGCATTTGAATTCTACAATTTCAGTCCCTACATCCGTGTTTTTACTTCTATACTATGGTACCATATGTGAGGATTTGCTTTTCATTATTCCTCTACAATTATTTCAACTTTTTAAGTAAATATATTAAGTAATTTCCCAGGTTAAAGTCTGTAATTCAATTTATGTTCATTTTTGACCTAAATATCTAATTATTAATTCTAGTTTCCAGCATTCACGTCATCACCATTATAAGCATCTTTCATCCGGTCACATTTAACTAAGAATTTTCAAACAGTCACTGGCTATCAGACATTGTAAAAATTACTTTGACATATATCAGAGCTACTTTGAATTTTTTCTGGAACCATAGAGGAAACTAATGCAGAGATTGCAGCTACACAATTACTTCCAAAGAGCTGATAGTGCAAAGGTTACTTGTGTTGAATGTTGAAATGTACTGTGATTGTGAAGCACAAAATTTGCTTTCTTGACTGGTATAGTTCCTAGGCTTGAAATAAAAATTACAGCATCACTAGGTCACAAAAACATAAAAGCTATTTTCCTTAATGGGGAAGTAACCTTAACTGAAACGTTATCATTGATAAGAGCCTAAATGAGATTAACCTAGAGTATAAATCAGTTACTAAACAATTATTTCCCTATTTTATTTTATTAGGCACTAATTTCTGGCAACGCTTATATCACTGTATTCAAATAGAGTATCTAGTATTTACCAGTCCTAATGTGACAGGTAATAGGACAAAACCCACTGAGAAATGTAAATAATGATACTAAAGGAAAGACAACAGAAATACATCGAACATTATACATAAGTAATTTAATGAAATATTTTAATTTATTTGTAGAGATTCTTACATGTGTAGCTTATTTTATCAGTAGTAATATCCAAATATTAATGATGCATCCCTGAAATTAAAAATAAGTTTAATTTTACAAGTGGCATTTTCTTTAGCACTGACTGGGCACACCTAGGCAGAGTTCAATGTTTAAAGCTAACATTTAATTTACTACTTGCAAATAACTTTATGGAATCAAGTAGTGTCAAGTTATTCCACACACCTCAGGATGTTAAGATATTAAATATTGCCAGTTTTATCAAGTAAAGTTCAGTTGATTGGTGCTAATTATTAATAACAAAGTCAATTAATTGTAACTAAATATAAGCTGCTTAAAAATACTTCAGTTCAAGGGGAGTGCTGTGCTGAGCACTGTTTAGAAAGGTAACAGGAATAAATCCACTAGTTATGAAGCAAGTCTGAGTAGTAACTTCTCCAATAGCCTCTTTATTGCCTTTCTCTGATTACTCTCACTCAATCCATTCTACGTAATAGGTGCAACTTCTCTTATTATTATGAAGCACCACTTAGTTGCATCATTGCCATTTTTGGATTTATAACCTGACTCTTGCATACAAATATAGATGACAGCATGACAATCTCCCACATGTCTACTACCCTGGTTAAGAAAGAAATCGTTATTGCTAAAATGTAAGCTCCTACGTATGCTGACCTCCAATTTCATTCCTCGGTGATGACAGAGATAATCACTCCCCTGAATTTTGCATGTGCCATGCCATGTAGTTTATACACTGACTGTGTGCGCACCCACAAAAATACGTTGAATTTCTTTGCACTTTGACTTTTAACCTTTTTCTTTTTTCATACTAGGGATAGAGCCCAGGATATTCACACTGAGCTACATCTCCAGTCATTTTTTTGGTTTTTTTTAATTTTGATAAAATAGTTGCTTAGTCACAAAGTTGCTCAGGCTAGGCTCAAATTTGCAATCCCCCTGCCTCAGTCTCTCTAAACGTTAAGATTACAGGCAGGCACCACTGTGCCCAGCTTTGACATTTTGTTATTGGGGTTTATCCACATTAATCTATAATTCTTCATTTATTTTAACTAAAAATGTATTCAGCAGTCTCATATATAACAATTTTTTAATTTTCTTCTCGATATATGTAATATATATATATATGTGAGTGTACAGTAATGCTTCAGTTCATGAACAGTCCTGTTTGCAATTTGGTTTGCAAACAGAAGCATTTGGCAAAATTTTGCTCCCTTTCTCAGATTCCACATCAGGTAACGAACATGACCGTGGCCATTTTGCCAGCTCAAACACAGCTATCTTCCCCACAATCACAGAATGAATTAAGTTCATGAACAAATGCACCACTGTGTATATGTATGATGCAGAAAATGGACAGACAGATGAGAAAGAGAGAGATCATCAAAACAATACAATGAATTGTTTTGTGCAAGTCTCTGTGGGCACAATTGTGTGAGTGTTTCTGGAAAATATGCCTAGGAGTAACATTGCTAATCTTACATAATGAGAATATTCAGGTTTCCTAGATACTGCCATGTCTCTTCACGAACTGGTATGCCCACTTACACTTCTACCAGCACCACATAAAAGCCTCTGGTTTTACACATCCACTCTGAAATCTGGAGATGTAGGTGGTAATTGTTGTTTCTCAAATATAAACCCATTCTCTCTTTATATTTTTATGTTTTGAAAACTCAGTGTATTAGTTACTCTTCAAGAGTCAATGGTTTGCAAGAAAGCAGATTTAATACAGGACATTTACACACTACAACATTCACACACACACAAGCCAGACGCAGGAAGAGTGTGGAACATGTACCTATGGGCTGGAGACCCGAAAGATCCACTCAAGGGCTGGGAGGCCATAGCACTGTCTCATGTAAGTCTGTGTTTGCACTAAAAGGCTGAAGAAATCTATACTGCAGTCAGAGTATGACACTGACAAGGGAGGTGAAGACCAGAGCTCCCCTGAAGCAAACAGCAGCCATCCTCCCAACAGCAAGACCCCAAGCTCCCTCTGTGATGAGAACAGCCGGGTTCCCTCCAAGAGAACCAGTCCCAGTGGAGCGTCTTCTGGGAGACAGCCGGCCACTATCTTCTGCTCCCGTTCTCCTTTATGTTGTATTGGCAATAAACCCCAGATGAATCTTCTACACTCAGAACCACACCAGTTCAGTCCAGCTGGGTGTTCTTCTTCAAGCTGACCACAGTAAGTCCATCACACCCATTAACTGCCTGAAGATATGAGGTTTAAAATGACATGGGGCTGGGGATTTAGCTCAGTGATTAGAGTGCTTGCCTTGCAAGCACAAGGGCCTGAGTTCGATCCCCGGCACCACAAAAAAAAAAAAAAAAAAAAAATGACAATAAGACTTCTTCATATTTATAAGAATCAGTCCACATTTTTGGTCTGAGAATATTTTTGGTTTTGGTTCTGGTTTCTTTTTTTTTTTTTTTTTTTTTTTTAGATAAGGTGTCACTTTGTAGTGCAGGCTGACCTTGAACTCACTACGTAGCCCAGGCTGGCTTTAAACTCAGGGCAATCCTCTTGCCTCAGCCTCCCAAGTGCTGGGATTACAGGCATGTGCCACCATGCCCAGCTTGGTCCACGAATTTAAAATCATTTATCAACCTGTTTGCATTAGTCACTTTTCTCTTCACTGAAATACCACACCCAACACACAAAACAGGGGAGGAAAGCTTTAGCTCACAGTCTGAAAAGTTTCAGACTATGTTTGGCAGGCTCAAGTGAAGGAATGACATGGTAGGAAGGCTCGCCCTAGAAAAATCTGCTCATGCCATTGCATCTGGAAAGTAGAGAGAGGAGAGAGGGCAAGAAGGAGATACAACCCTCAGGCGACATCCCGGTGACACTCCTCTTCACACTAGAGCCCATCTTCTAGCAGCAAGCCAGCTGTACTATAGTATGTTTGGTGTCGTCGGATCTATTAAGTGTACAGGAATGATACTTGGTGTTTTGTTAGTGGTTAGGCTATCAGGACAGCATAATGGGAAGAAAATGAAGCAGAAATAATATTAGGTTACAGCGCATCCTTCTAAATTAGTTTCTGAACATGATTTGCAGCGTGCAAATGGGAGAGGGAGAAACAGGAAAAGCAGTTGTGCTCATTTCAATATGTAACAGGAATCTCACACCTGAAGGCCCCACAACAGATTGTGGGAAATGTGACACCCAGTATTGCCATCTTGGGACTATAAATTTGAATTTTCTGCATTAAAGAAGAGAATCCCTGCTGCTTGGCAAACTTTAAAAGCTTCATTCTCCCTTTCCAACAGCATGTTTTCATGCTCTGAAAGCAGACAATAGGCTGCTGCAAATCAGAAAATGAATGTTAAGAGTCTTGATCTGTGGTGGGAAAGGTTTGCTTGAAATCGTGAAAATGAAGGTGATTTCATGGCATCATTCTTATCGAAGAGCTTGCAAAGTGAGTGTAATAATGCATATTTCAGCAGAAGGGACGTCAGCATGGTACATGTTTTCAGGGCAATGTCATGTGCCTCCAAGGTGATCAAAGAACCACTGATTCAATGTATTCAAGTGGAAAAGGCACAATGAAAGAAGGGAGTTGAAGAAGAAGCAGTAGAAGTGCAAAGCTCAGAGTTCGAGGGTTGCTACTAAATGTTTTTATAGTGTGTGAAATGTGATGCTAAGATACAGCAGAACGGGACCCCTGCATTAAACCCAGGGCAAGGAAGGGGATATTTTATTAGGAAAGTCTGGTATTTTATTTTTAACCTGTGCCAGGAACTCCCAGAAAATAGTAATTTATCTTGAAAAATCATCACCATCATTCTACAATAGCCCACAGGAAGGCATTCTAACCATTATAACAAGACTTTTACTCCTAGGTCTGTTTTTCTTCCTTTTAAATCTTGTTTAAATTATTATTAAATGATAAGGACATCAAACTGGATAACTACATTCATTATATGCCATAGTTAATTATGAGGTGATTTATTTATTCATACAACTATTGCTCAACTTGAGCTGCTACTGCAGGAACATAGACCTTAGGAAAAATACAAACAATTTATGTGACATGATGCCTTGTTCTTTGCATTGGCTTTTGTTGAATTCTCTTCCATAGCTTGGAAGGAAACTCTAGATATTAGATCATCAATTCTGCTTGGAGTAGGACAGATTTTTGTTACTCCAGACTGCAAGGCGTCTGTCAATAGTCTCCAGGAAAGTATGTCTACAAGTTTCCCTTGGAAACCTGTTCCGATGCCAGTGCTCTGAATCCCACATCAATATGTTCTCAAACACTTCTGGTACACTGATCCATACTCCAGGAATGTTCTGTCAATACTAATAACAATGATCATGAATACACAAAATCCTGCCAGCTAAAATGTAAGCCTATCGATAGATGGCTGGCTGCAAAAAGCATCCTTGTATAATAACCCTTTATACATTTAAGGCTTTTAATTATCCTTGGCAAAGGATATCCCATAATGTAATGCACAACTCTGGAAGTACAGAGGACACTGATTGCTTAAGAGCAATATAACCTGTATTGAAGTCTGTTTTCCTCAAATGATTGTAAGTGTGCTCTCATCCATTCACAATCTCTCACTCTGTGTTGCAACCCATCTCTGTAGCTGAACGGTAGCTAGGTGGGGTTAAAGTATGAAGTCTTTCTTTTTTAGTTATTTTATCTCAATTAGCAGAGTGGTCATCCATACTTAAATTAAATAGGCATATAAAATTAGGGGCTAAGGGTCCCAAAATTTTATTTTTTGCAGACATTGCAAACAATTAGGACAGGCACTTAGGGGTCAGTTGAGGAAGATAGTGCCAAACTAGAGATTGGAAGCAAGCTGCCTCCTGCTCCTGTGTGTGACGCTGTTCTTGGTAGCACTTAAGAAGCATTAACAACATCAACACGATTATGTATAAGAAGGTGACGCTTACATAAGTACACTTACTCTGAGCACCAAAAATTCAATTCTAACAATCAAGATTAACTCACCTCATCATCCATGAACCTATATATTTAGATATCTAGGGTTTTCTTTTTTAACCTTGATTTGGGATTAATGAAAATGACTTCATTATTTGTTGAGAGTAACAACTTTGGGAATTATAGCCTATATTATATGTGACAGATTATAAGGGATGAAGGATACATGGAGGGATTGCGATTCAACATCATTTCCATTACGTGAAAAATTGTTGATAATCTTTTTTGTTCACTTTATAGTTTTCTTATTTGTATAAATGAAATGATCCTCTTTAAAGAGTCCCATGTTACCTTGCCCTAAACTGCTTGCATAGGAGAGCTCTTTCTTATTTCAGGATTCTTTTTCTTCATCACAGTAAGTTTTTATGTGTTGTTTTATGCAGTCATTATTTCTGAATTTTTATCATTGATCTCTAATGAGAGGTGTTTCCTTTCTTCAGCATGTTCTTAAAAAAAAATGTTCTTCAAAACATTGGTCCTCAGTTTTGCTGGTTAATAGAAATAAATTTTGTGGCAGTTCAGTTTCTTTTTAAACTAAATTTTGCTTTCTGCTCTCTTCGCAATAGTAAAAGTAGAAGAGGGCAAGCAAAACTCTGCCGCCTATTTTGTGTCACACCTTTTAGCACTGGTTAAACAAATCACGTGACCAAAGTCAAAATGCGGGAAGGTGAATGGGTCCTGGATTTTTAAGACTACTACAGCAGAGTTTAAAATGAACCACACAAGATTTAAGGACATACATTTACTTGGAGTTAAAGGAATTATATATTGTGTTAGGTGTGCCCTCTACTGAGACTCATCATTCACCTTGGATCTGATACGTGTCCCAAAATCCTAAAGACTTCATTATGTACATTGTGCTTTTCTGCTCATTTACAAACAAAAATCAAGATGTCTCTGACCAGGAGATACTGGATGGGGACTGGAGGGCGCGGGAAATAAGGTTTGGGGTATTTCTTCCCTTCTTTCGTCGCACATCTCTAACAGTAGCTTCCTTCCTTGATTATAGTTCTCCTCAGTCAGCTGTGACTTTATTGCATTTGCCCCTGGGAACTGCAATGAATTTCCATTATTCCTAGTCTCTGGATGCTTAATCGTTTCTTGTTTATTTTCTGTACTCTGACAAACCACCACTATCATATTAATAGTCCTCTTACTAAAGTGTTTTCTTTTCTACTGTCTGAAGTGAATTCCATTTTCTTCCATGACTCTTACTGACGCACATATACAACTAATTTAAATATGTATAGATGGATATGTATTATTAACAAATTCCATCTCAAAATGATTTGGTGAATTTTTCCAAAGATAAAGAATGGGGCATGTTTAGATTTTTTTATCATACTATATGCTGACCTCTTTTATAAATTCAATGATATGAAATAGGTTATGGCTATTTGGCTAGTACTCTCAGATACCACACCAGTTCTTCACCATAATTCATGACACTTTTTAATTGTCTGAGTGGATGCTATTTTGCCTACTTTACATTCTGTGTCTTTATTTTTGGGTTAATTTTTTTACATTCTCTTTTAGTAGAAGGCTTAAATAAGTTCAGTCTGTGGTTACAGCTGAGTTTGGTCACCTTACCTTATCTTGACAAACTGAAATTTTTTCACTTAACCAAGGAAATTACCACATCTCACAGCATTTTTAACCATAGATGGTGACAGCTCGAATTTGCCAAAAGACCAGTAACGTGATGGACTAATTTAGCACTTTCCCTGAGTTCCTGTACATTTTACTCATCCACCGATGTATGTAGCATAATGCCCAGTACCCATACCACAGTGACAGCTGCACGTTTTATAAAATTTATCATGGTTCTTTTTCTCTTTTCTTAAATTTATTATTCTATTAAGAGGAGCCCTTTGTTCTCTTTTTCTTGCCATATTTTTGTTTGAAAGAAAAGTTTCCTGAAAGCACACTTCAAAAATTTTCCTTTAAGAAAAAAAGGAAAATTTCTGATTTCCCCTTTTAGCATCCATCTTTGCCTCTATCGTGTTTAAAAAGGTTAAAGATTATTTGTAATAGTTCAGTGATAATGCTGGGGTTGCTGAAGAAAACATAATGAAGATTGGAAACCAAATCCTAAAGAAATGACCTGATGGCACAAACTATATGGAGGAGAAGGAAATGAAAAAGATGTCAAACCAAAAAGCGATTCCGAACTATTAATCATAGAAATGTAATTTCAGGACAAAAGTACATCCCGCCAAAATATGTCTGTGTTCAAGGCCCAGGACATATAGTCAAACTGGATTTGCCTGACTTCAAAATGATCTACAGTAAGCTAAAACCAACAGTAATTTCAAAGGCTTAGACATACAATATTCCTGTTCTATAGTAATTGAAGAGAACTGAGAAAGATACCATAGCATTAAACGTATTTTGGCAAGTAAGAGGAGAAAGGCTGGAGCTTCAACTGTGTTATATGTTGATTTATCTTTCCTGAAATCTTAAAAACAACGTGGAAAAGACTGAGAAACATTCATGTTAATAGGGCACAATTTCAACACTATTACTCATACACTCTATTCTGCATATTATACAATTTAGATTCCAATATTTATTCAGAATGTTATTGTCTTTAAAACAGCTGCCAACATGTACTGGGATGCTGTGCATGTCATGGGTGCCACAAAAGAATCCAACAGAACCCTTATTGCTGTCTTCCTGAGTGATACCACTGAAGAGTGTCTCTGGGAGTCCTAGGTCCCAGGCACTCAGGAGCATACGCTTCCTCGTCTCTCAGTCTTTGGCAGCAAAAATGTACCCTCAAACAACATCTTTTTAACAATAGTATTGAGAGATGTTGTTCTCAATATGACCTGATAAGACCTCGTTGAAGAATGGCTTATTATCAAATTCCTTCGAAAGATAAAGTCTCTAGTTCTTATTTTGAACTTAACAAAGTTGCAGTCGCTTCCAACCGGTTCCTAAAACTTGTTCATCCAAGCGCAGCTTCTGATATTCACATTCAGTCCAATTCCTAAGTCATTGTCTAACTTCTACCCTTTTTGAATCCCTGTCTGTCTGTTAATCCCATTCTTCTTTAAATTCCTTAGTATCTGTTCAAACAATTTCATTTCATTGTTCCTTTCTGTCCCTTTTTCCCACTTGTATTCATTAAGGATTTCTGCCCTATGCTGACAGTCTTCACAGAATTCAGCTGATGAAAATTTCTGTAAAAACAAAGTTAACTTTTTTCTCTGCTGCTGTTATCACTGGTGCTTCTTTAAGTCTTTATTACTTGCAATTTAGATTTATTAATTTCCAGGTCTTTTTTTAGTATGGAAATTGAAGAATTTTCTATTGTTCTTAGAGTTTCTTAAATATATCTCTGCTGATACAATAAAACCTTTTGGAAGTTTGTTTTTTTGCTCTCAGTTTGATAGAACTTTACCAACTGCCTTGTCACCCTCTCAATACATAAAAAAACTAAATATTCAGTTGAATAATTTGTCCTCAGAGTGCATATCTAAGTGCTATGGAGCTCAGATTCTGCAATCAACCCATCAAAGCTGGTCATTATATTACAAAAATTGATTTGCCAGGACTTAGATATTTGTGGCTTAGAAAATAATCACTGGATTGTGAATTTATGTGATGAAGCATCCTGAATCCTTGAGAAATGGAGCTAGAAAAGTATTTGGGGATTTTTTTTCCCAATTTATTTTTTGTTTGTTTTTAATAAAGCTCTTGTCCTTTTAGCTTCAGATTCAGTTAGAATGGAGGGTGGCAAGTTATGAGGGAGTTAAGTGTCCTGATGTTTAAATACTCTAGGGATAAAAGCATGTGTTAACAGTGGAAAAGAAGGTGGGCAGAGTTGTTTGCATTTTGTTTAGTTTTTGCTTTTAATTTTTAAAAACCTGTCAAGTTGAAAAGCGTTTTTTTTAAAGGTTGCCTTTGTTCAACAAGGGGACAAATAATATTTCTCTTGCCACAGGCTATCATGTAGATGACCACGAGGGACTCCACAGTGATGCACTTGGAAGTCTCCTCCAAAGGTCAGGAATTCTGGTATTAGATCAGTCAAGCATAAAATAGCCAAGAAATCATACATCTAGTCTTCAAATATAGCACTGATGCCTACATGTCAATCTTATTACATCATCCAGGTTTAAGTTTAAAATCTATACAATTCAACTAATTTAGTGTCTTTTTATTAGGTGACCAGAAAACAAAATACTGTTATGGAATGGTATTAGCAAGGGTAGAAATGGAGGTGATTTCAAGCCCTGGTGGTTCCCAGGAGAATACGCCTAAGTCATCTTACTCAAAACTTTGGAGCAGCCACAAGAAAAGATAAAGAACCATGTTTAAGTCTCATACACCACATCTCTGTTTCAAGGTAATCTGCTTTTCACACTCTCCAGTGATCCCCATAAGAACTTCTGGAAAAGGATGGATATCAAAAAGCCCACAAAAAAGAAATACATGAATTCCTTGAATATATTTTTAAACTAGACATGGTTCAATTCCCAGGGGACACTTAATCTCAACTGTATAAAAGCACGCCACTATTCACAGTGATTGTATTAGTTTCCTGTTGCTGCCTTGACAAATCACTACAAATTTAAAACAGCATAATTTTAGTATCTCTGTTATGGGGCTAAAATGTGTTTGCACGTCTGGTTCCTTTTGGAAGCTCTAGGAGAAAATCTATGCCCTGCCAGCTGTATTCTTTGGCTCCCAAGCCACGTCTAACAATAGTATCACTTGATCTCCATTTCAGGAAGGTGACTTACTCTTGTCTACAAGGAAGAACATGATTTGGATTGCCTAGAGCGTCCACACAGGTCTCTTTATATACTCCACCATTTAAACACTTACTGTATTATGTGGTGAGCATTTTTACATTACTTTCCTCTGAAACAATCTCTTCAACATCACAGACAATGCTGAAAGACAAGTTCTTATTTTCCAAAACCCATCGGTTGTTAGTTTTCAAATTTTGATGCTTCTGTATGAATAAAATAGTTCTTCATCTAACTTACAAAAATGTAAATTAAATCTGCATTAGATTGTCTCATTTGTAATTTTGTCTTTAAATGAGAACAACACTTTCAAAATATTCCTACATTTCATTCTTAACTCATAGACCAAATAAGGAAAATTTTATTAGATAAGACAGAAAGTTAGTCCATGTTTATTTGCCAGTGAAATGTGACTTTTATGCATAATGGTGAGGTACATTTTACTGTAATTTTTAGGTTCTTTTGTCCTAGCATCTTTCTAAAAGAACCAATAAAGAGACATCATGTAAATGAACGCCACTGAGCACTCATAAATGTTCCTTTTAATGGTATTTTAAAGAATGAAATCTATCTGTAGATTAAATGCTGAGCTTTCCTGAATTTTTTTTAAAAATACATAACATGTTTTAGCAGTCCTATTGGGATTATCTCCATAATGCAATAGTCTCTCACTGCAGTAGTTTCTGGGTGATAGCATTTTCCTTCAGTTTGGAGAATGTCTCATTGAATCATTCATGAAAGAAAAACTAAGTGATAAGTTGCATTTTCCTTGACATTTATTGTGAATTCTCAACTCAAATTTATGGGATGTGGGAGTTAGTGAAAGTAAAGAGCTTTGTTAAACTCTTCTGCACTTCGATGGAGTCAGGGAAAAGTAGAAATTTATCCCCATCTTTTTATTTTTTTTACATATATTCATATGCATAAAATTGCATACCTGTCAAACCAGGGAAATCTTGACATTCCCTTAGTATTTGATTCAATTTGAAATTTAACAGAAAATCTTGACATAATTTATTTTTATTCCCAATGTTCTTCTGAGAACAATTTTATCTAATCAAAATTAATTCATAACTTAGTTGGTCTCAGAAAGATTGATTGACAGTTGGTAGTGGATAGAAAACATTGAGACTGCTCCTTTCCTGGATTAACCTGATGTGGAGTAGCACTACAGAGTGGTCAGGAAAATAAATTCTCAGATAAAAGTATTTGAAGCTTATACTACTCTCTAGGACAATTAAAATTTTCTTCAAAATGGTGTGCTTCCAAAACAGCTGCAAATATAAAGACTAATTGCAGAAGCTCATAAATCCTTTCTTTACCTATTATGCAGGATGCTGAGTGTCTCCTGTATCATAACAGTTCGAAAACAACTAAACCACAAACCCACAAGCATCACAAAACTGGTATTTTTTTTTTTGGTTGGTTTTCCACTTCAAACAAGGTATCATTTTCTTTCATTAAGCAAATAGTCATTCATCGCCTACTCTGTCTTTAAATCTGTTTTATTTCAGAATTTAAAAAGTGGTTTGTAGAACAAAATATTCTGCTTTTAACGGTAGCACCAAGGATAGTTTACAAGTGGATCTGAAAGCTCCTTTCCATAGATATATAGCAACCTACATATAATTAGCTTCAAACTGTAAATAACAAAAATTGCTTTAGTTGGTTAGCTACCTCTTTAGGACACAAATATTTATTTTGCAAAGGATATATAACACAGATAAAATGACCGAAAACAAGAACATTTGAAGAAAAAAGGAAAATTATGATCAGCATTAAACACAGGAGAAATTACTTCTCTTTTCAGTATCCAAGGAGTCCAACAAATCTCAAGCAGCTAAAGGCATTCCCGCATACAGCACATTTACACTTAGTCAATTTATGAACCTGTATGAAAGTAATTTGGAATAGAAATAGAAGCACAAAAAGAAACAGGGTTAAAAAGAGAACAAAAGAAATAGAATTTATAACAAAGGAATTTAACTTGCAGGAATATTGACAAATCATCTGAGAAAGTTTGTGGTATTGCTTAAATGCAATAGCGGTGGAACATAGATAAAGAACAAATTTCCATTCCATATGATTTTTCAGGCACTGTGTTAATCACTGGACTTGTGATGATGAGCAAAAGCCCAAAGTAATATTTTCTCATTAACCTCAGTGAAATGGGTAAAGAAAGGTTGTAAAGAGGAAGGAAGGATGGGTGGAATGAAAAAAGGAAGGAAGGAAGCAAGCAAAGAGAGAAGAAAATAAGAAAGATACAGAAATCTTAATTCAAAAGAATGTGGTTCTTTAAAAGTATACACAAAGAAATATGATTGAACACAGTGTGGTATTAACTTTCCTTTAGCTGAGCTCAGGAGAAAGATTAAGACCAAACAGAATAAGGCTCAGTTATGGCTAAAGATACCTACAGTAGGCAAAAGGAGGTTCATGAAAAAGTTCTATGAATAGGTGAATTATGTGACTTTTAGAAAGTTAGAGTGGGCCTGAGTACTGACAGTTAGTTGACTTTTGAGGTTATGTTAAGGAACTTTCAGGCTCTTCCAGGGAGAACAAGTTGCTCTGTACCCTAGGAGCAAATGGAACTCAGTTGTATTGTTAAGGCAGAAATAGAAAACAGGATCATATTTGCTGCTTGAAAAGATCACTCAGGCTCTAATGAGAGAGCTCAGAATCAATTTAGGGAACTCTATTAAAAAGCTAATTCAGTACTATGGGAAAGAGACCAAACAGCATGAGGAAACCATGGAGAAAAGGAGAAAGATCTATGTTCAAGGGACATTTGAGACAGTAAAGCTAGTGAGACTTATGAAGAGATGAGACAAGGTAGATGTGGCACAATGAAGTTGTTTTGGATGACTAGATATATGGATCTGTGCCATTAACTGACAAAGTGAGTAAAGACTGAATTAGTATTGAATATTTTAATTTGAGGTGCATTAGAGACTCCAAATGGAGATGTCAAGTAGGCACTTTGATCAAAATAATACTTGCACATAATCATACAGAAGCACTTACGGTGAAGAGCAATTGCTTCCCATTTTCTTTTTCATTCTCCTGAGTAACATCTAAAAAATGTTTCAGGACTTCTTGTATTTGATTTTTCTTTCATTGATTCTAGTATTTAGCCCATAAATCCAGAAACATAATTCATTTACTTTCTCGATTTATCAAATTCTGTTTGTATTAGTCAGCTTTGCATTGCTGTTGCAAAATACCTGAGAAAGTCAATTTAGAAGAGCAAAATTCATTTTGGCTCATGGTTTCTGAGGTTGCAGTCCATGGTAAGGTGGACCACCCCCCCCCATTGCTTTTACAGCATGTGATGATGCAAAAAGAGCATGGAGGAAGGGTGTAGCACAGGGAAACTGTTCAGCTCATGGCAGTCAGGAAGTAGAGAACAAAAGAACTAGTGAGGAAGGAAGTAGTGACTGAGTATATACACTGCCTGGGTCACAGCCTCATGTTCCACTCCCTTCAGCTATGAGTAGACACAACAAAGGAAGGTATATTTTTAATATCTAAGAGAGGTATAGCCCTGCTACGAAGAAAAGAGTAAAAGTACTACAGAATTGCACTAACAAAAATAGGCATGTAAATTTAAAAGTGATCATAAAAGAAAGTCTGGTGTGAAGAGTTTAATTCATTTGTTCATTCAACAAATATGTTTCAAGTAGACATTGCTCTAGACACTGAAAGTACGATTTTTATGAACTGTTGAGAGAAATAAGTGCACCTATTGCCTTTCCTACAATTTCATTATCCTTAAATAATATTTTAGCATGTAATACCCATTCAAAGAAGTAGAGATTTCTTCCTATAATAATTTTAAAATAATTATATTAACTGTTACTAGAAAACCCCAATACAATGAGAGAAAGAAATTTACCAGTCTTTCTTATTACAAACTAGTACTAGGGGAACATAGTCAACTTTATTACATAGCTTTTGTAAGTCCTACTTAATTTATAGTGCTCATATTTCAATTGATATATGCCCATCTCCTGTGTTCAAATGGAAATGTCATATCATTTCTACTTTTATAGATGATAGCAAAACACAAGTCCCAGCTAACTTCAAGAAGACTAGAAAATACAATCTTACCATAAACCCATGAGTTATGGAAGCGATCTATGCATTAGTATTTGATGAAAACATTTTTTAAAAATTATTTTTAGCGATTAAAATAACAATAAAATAGCTAAATATAACTTGATGAAATTTAATGACATTCAATATACATTTTCCAAATTTTAAATACAAATAATAGCAATTATCATTAAAGGAACATGAAATTTACTATCTGACTAAATAATTTATCTGCCCTTTACTCCATCAGATAGTATTATTTATTGTTCTGTCAGAAGTCAAATCATTGCTGTAAATAAAATTAGTCATAGGCTTAATATCTAGGCAGTCAGAGTAAACAATAATATGAACAATAATATGAACATGTTACATAGTTTCCTTAAAATGTTTTACCATTTTAATGTAAATGCAGAAAACACGAGAGAGCTAATATGTACATAAACATGACTGTAAGAGAAATGAAAGTGGATTTTGTCTTCAAGAAACTAAAATTCCATGAAGAGGGAGATAACATTAACTCACATGAATGAATTGCGTAATGCTGAGCTCATCATGCGTGGAAAGAATTTTGAAAATCAGGAAGAGGAGTTGAAAGAATGAGGAGTGATACGTTGAGATAACCTTTTTTGTCTTGAGACCTAGCTACATGTCTCATTTAGGATGAATGTTTAAATCAGCACTTAGACTGTAAAATAAAAGGCTCGAGTATAAATAGAAAGCATTTACATTTCTCATTAAAATGTTTGCCACTGTAAAAATCATTTATAGTGTAAAAATTCTTGAGTAAATTGTAGATTAGATAAATTGCATTTTTCACTAGTAAAAAGTAAACAATGGAATATATGTCAACAGTGTGACTTCATTCACCTAACTGGACAATATAAAATGAATCTGAAAGTATCACCTAGTCCACAGAAACCTACATTCCTAGTTTCAGTAAATTCACAAACAAAAGCTGGACCTTAGAAATTGCATTGATTAAAATTGATGCCTGAGATTCAAGGCATCAGTCACTGAAATAGCAAGTTTGGGCCATTAACAATTGACACAAATTCTGAAGAAAGAATGTATTATAGATAGATGCTTGAAGATAATTATCTGTCTGCTGGGTCATAAAATCCCATCAAACCTGATCTATAATCATAGACTGTAATTTTGACTCAGTGATAAGTTATCATATTCAATCATTCTCAATCATTCTATTAGTCAATTTTAGCAATTTTCACCACAATTTATATGGTTAGTCCCAATGACATTAATATTTGTTTTTTAATTATGCAGACTTTGCTGCCTTCAAGATACAAGAAAAGATATGATAGAAGACATAGGATTTTTAAAAATTCATAATTATTTGGAAGTTCTATATTTCCACAAAGCAAATATTTTACTTCTTTCATCATTTTATATATAATTTCAAAAAATAAAGTTAAACTCAAAATTACTAGAGTGATGTTAAGGAAAAAAAAAGTTGTCCCTATAAAAATCTGTCAATCCTTCTGTTCCTAGTGTTATTCTCTGCTCTCTGTAAATCACAAACTTACTCAGTCTTGAATAGTATGTGAATTACTTGGGCTGTCTAGAAGAATAGAATCAACAAGGAAAATTTGTTTCCATAGTGCAAGGGGATTTCTTAGGTAGGCTTTCAAGATCAGAGGCACAAGAGGCCGCAACAGCCACCTGTGTGCAAGAGAGCTGGAGGATCCAGTAGTTGTTCAGTCAAGCCACAGAACAAGGGGGATCAAGGACGCCATGTGCATCCAACGCTGAAGGATTAGAAGCTCCATGAAGGTGTGAGGTGGCCTTGAAAAGCTGAAGAAGCCAGGGCCTGATAGTCACAGGTGATGGCAGTAGCAAAAGACTCACTGGCTAAAACAGAATGGAGCTTTTCATATGCAAGCCTAGATCCTGCTTCTTTCCCTCTCATTCCATCCAGGTTATGTCTATTGGATGGTGCCGCTCAAAATCAGGATGGGTCTTCCCCACCCAGTCTGCTCGCCTACATGCCAACCATCTCTGGAAACTCTCCACACCCCTACCAATCTGCTAGGCATCTCTTAATCCAGTCAAGTCACCACATCCCAACTGATGGTCACAGCAGGATCTAAAACACTTCAGCACAACTATAGCAGAAGATGATACTTAATCACCTCTGGAACTAGGCTTCCCTGACAGGGAATAGAACACCAGACTTTGTAAAATTTATACATGCACGGTTTGTTCCATACATTATTGTTAAGACTGCAGATGTGAAGAAGAAAATATAAACTGCATTTTTTTATAGACTTAAGTGAGAATTTGTCTGTTCATATGTGAATTTGGTTCATCTTTCATGGTTCATGAATTTTTATGGAGGATATGTCTCTTTAACCTAAAACTAATAAGGTGATGTTTTAACTTGATTAGAGTTTATGTTAAAAAAAAAGAGATAGTATTCAAAAGAGAGGAGAACTAGATAGGGAAAAGGGGGATAAAGAAGAAGGTTAAAAGAAAAGTAAGATGAAAGGGAAAAAAATGGAAAAGTGTAAATAAACTTGTTGCAAACAGAGAGGGGTGGGTGAATGGAAGGGAGTGGGGGGGGGAGCCAAGATACATCATGTACAGGTACAAAATAACCATGTTGATTATCATCATTATGTATATAATGTACCAATACATGTTCTTGGTAAAAATAAAAAATTAAAAATAAAATAAAATAAAATAAAAAAATTCATTATTTAAAAAAATAAAATTTAAACTTTACTGTCACCTTCTCAAATATTTAGTCAGTTTTAATATAAATTATAAATCAAGATCATAGTTTCAAGAATATTATAAGGAAATACTTTAATATTTGAGGTAACTCTTCAAACTAGTGGTAGTAATCTGGTTTGGAAAAGAAATGCAATTAATGAAACTCTTCTACTTATACTGAGGGTGTGAGGCCTAAAAACATTAGTAAAAATCTACTTTTGAATCAGTTTTTGTTTGTTTTGTTTTGGTCTCCTATTCCCTATTGTTCATTCATTTTCCTTACTTATTTTAGTGTATGCTTGCAACATATAATAGTAGGTTTATTTGGGGGACTTGGTACTTGTGTATAAATGTCTTGAAACTTTCAATCTTTTTGCACCCTTTTCATTACCTTCTCTCTCCCCCAATAGGCCTTATTGTTTCCTATCATCTTCTCTTGTTTATTTACTCATAGTTTAGATTTATCACATAATAAAAATCCATGTGACATTCAACTTTCTGCCATCTGATTTTTTTTCAGTTAGGATTATTGTATCAAGTTCCATCCATTGTCCTGAAAATGACATGATTTCATTTTTCTCTGTGACTGAATAATATTGCATCATGTATTAAAGAAGTCGTACTGTAGTGCTGCATGTATACCTATGTTTACAGCAGCCCAATTTGCACTATTACTCATTATTGATTCCTCATTCTCCTATGTTCTAACTCTCAAGTTAATGGATGATGCTCCATAGGAAATAAGTAGAGGAAATGATAAATGTCAGAATTATTAAAGGCTCAATTCCTTCATGAATGCCACCTTGTCATAAGAAGAAGAAACTACATGGAGAGACCCCACGAAAACTCTCTGGTGGATATTCCACCAAAGCTTTGGGTTTGAGTCATCTCTGCCCAGACACATAAGAGAAGAAACGTCCACATGATTCTAGCTCCCAGCCATTCAAGTCAGCCTGAGCCACTGGTTCTTCTAAAATGAGGTTCTAGGTATCATAGAGCAGGGATAAGTCACCACCTCTATTCTTTATTCAAGTTTTTGAATTACGGAGTTGTTTTTCCCAATTCTTCTGAATTGAGAAAAACAAAATGGATGGGTTTATTTTGTTTTGTATTGTTCGTTTGTGCATCACCAAATTTTCTGGTGTTCACCCTGTGGCAATAGATACTGGAAGAGAATTCAGTAATTAAAGAAGGATGCTACCATAACAAAAACCTAAACTATTTGTTATGAGTTTAGTAAAAAATACAAAGTGTATCTGAATTAGTCTACAGTAGATAGTATACAGACCCTGAAAAATCTTAAGGAAGGTGTCAGTGGTAGTTTAAAAGAAGAAAGATATTACCAGGTATTGAAGGAACATCCTTGTTATATACTAGAATAAAGTTAAGAAAAATTATTATGTTCAAGTTCATGGAGAACAGAAAATGTACTTCAAATGGGTCTGCATAAAATGGGTCTAGCAAAAGATATTCATGGCAGCGTCGAGTGCTTTTTTTGAACTACATAAAGTGTATGTCACATTCACTTCTGGATGCTGTTGCAAGAAGATCACAGACAGCACAGTTTAAACAACAAATTTTTTTTTCTTGTAGTTCTGGTGACTGGAAAGTCCAAAGATCAAGGTGCTAGAAGATGCTGTGTCTGGTGGAAGTCTGCTTTCTGGGCTTCAGGCTGTCATTTTCTCCTTCTAACCTCACATGGCAGAAAAGACGGAGAGGAGCAAGCTTTCATGTCTCATCTTATAAGGGCATGAATCCCACTCATAAGGGCTGCCGCGTGTGACCAATCGTCTCCCACATCCCCCACCTCTGAATATCATCACACTGGAGCACAGAAGAGCAGCATATGCATTTGAGGTGGACACAAACATGCAATTCCTAACCAAGGTAAACTGAAGAATTAATTATTCAATATTCTAGCAGAATTTAAAGAAAAGATAAAGGATTCACAAGTTTCTGAATTCAAAATAAAACTATACCTCATAATGCAACAAAGGACTGTAAAGATGAAGGCAAGGACACAACTAGAATGTCTTTCTGAAGACTTCGCAACGGGTGATGTCAAACCTCACAGGTCAATGGAAGCAGTAAAAGGCCTTCTAAGAGTGTTAGAGATATGCCTGAAATACACACACACATTTATGTATATGTATATATACTGTTCATTGAACAAAGAAGATTCTAAGAATTATAAAGGGTAGTTTCTTGCTGTACTTCCCCCACAAGAAGTATAATGTAGATGTTATAGTTTGTCTTTCTTTTTTTTTTTTTTTCTTTTTTTGGTGCTGGGAATCAAACTCAGGGCCTTGTGCTTACTAGGCAAGCACTCTAACCACTGAGCTAAATTCCCAGCCCTGATGTTATGGTTTGGATCAAATACGCATCGGTGGATTAATCTTTGATGAGTCCCTACAAAAATGTACTATTAGGAGCCAGGGCTTGGATAGGAAGTAGGTCACTGGGGCCATGACTTTGAAGGATGTATTTTCTCTGTGATTGTTTTCAACCCTCTCAGCTTTCAGGATCCCACAAGGTGAGCAGTCTTCCTCCACCACGCCCTTCTACCATGATGGTTCTGTCTTTGAGCCAGCTGGCCATGGATTGAGACCTCTGAAACTGTGAGCCGAAATACATCCTTCCTTTTAAAAATTGTGTATGTCAGTATTTCGTTCCAGCGACCAAAATCTGACTAACACAGTAGAGAAGAATTCATTATAAAGAAATATGTGGGAGTATTTTTTCACAATGTAGAGCAGATTATAAATCAATACATAGTGTAAATATCAATCGATACATAGTATAAATCAATACATAGTGAAGTCCACACAGTTTGTAAAGAAAAACATGCCATCTGTGAATGAAACATCAGTAAGTATCAAATTAAAAACAGACTTCGAGCTCCCAATTTCTATGGGTAGAAGCAAATTAAGAAAACTAAAAAACGAAAAACAAGGGATAAATAAGAAAGACTTCAAAGAGAAAATCTGAGGAGATTCAGCTAAGAGCTGGGGAGAATCAATCCTAGAGAAAATTACTGGGCCCTAATCAAAGAAATTTTACTATGTCCCTGGTTGGATTTCTAAAGTACAATTGAACTGTATTTGCTAAATTGTCTTCTTTTTCTTTCTTTTTCTTCTTCTTCTTCTTCCTCCTCCTCCTCCCCCCTCCTTCTTCCTCTGCATCCCCCCTCCCCTCCCCATCCTCTTCCTTTTTCTTCTTCTTTTTTTTTTTTTTGAATGAGAGTTCCTATTGTAGTATCTCCTATTCGCATTTATTGGTCATTTGTGAATTGAAAAAAAGCACCCAAGGAATTGACCCTGAGGTACATTATCATCTCCCTAATGTAATTTAAATCATGATATTCTAGACCTCGAGTCTGAATCTGAGGCCAAAGTAGAATGAGGATTTTGCTGGGTGTCTGGAGTTTTTTTGTTTTTTTTTTTTTTTTTAGCGAAAAGCAGTGGCAAAATTTATTTGAAAAAGTAAAAATGAAGAGTGAGAGAGAAACTGGCTCTACAGAGCAAGCGTGGGCCAAGTAAAACAGGAAAAAGCAAGATAAAAGAACACCCTGGAGAAAGTAGGGTGGGGTATTGTGATGAAAGCCAAGATAGCCTTAAAATTTTGAATTCATTTTGCACATGAGAAGAAACTAAATATTCTATAGCCAGAACACAGATTATAGACTTTAAAATAAGAGCTCTGTAATTTAGTCAATATTCCTCCATCAAAAGGTACTGTCTTTGTAATTTCTTCCTGAATAGGGGCAGCCATGTATCTGGTTTGACCAGTAGTACGTGAAAGGAATGACTCTGTATGACTTCCAAGGCTACATCATAATGAACATGCAGCTTCCCCTTGGTCCTTGGTGCTTTCACTCTCCAAATCTCCTCTCTGAAACAGTTCCTCTTAGAAATCAGCCATCATTCAACCAAAACTCCAAAGCACATGAAGAGGCCATACACAGGGGATCCCTGGTTGACAATTCCAGTTGATCTATCCCCGACACTAGAAAAAGTACCTCTAAATCACTCCAGACACCTGCAGGACCTACACAAAGCCCCATCTATTCAGGTTTTCACAGCAAAGACACAGATACTGAGAAACAGAGACAAGTCCCATCCTCTGTGATCTGATTGAATTCCTGACCCAAAGAAAATGAGGTGATTATTTTTTTACAACTCTAAACTTAGGTGTGGCTTGTGATAGAGCAACAACTGGATAATTGAAATAGCATTTCAGCTTTAGTTTTTTCTGTTACTGAGAAGGGTAAATCACTGAAATATTTTTAAAAAAACTATTCAATTTAGTTTTATATTTGTGAGACATACAGTAATTTATTCATTGACAAATTCTTGGATTTTATAATTGCTGTATTATATCTTGAATAGGCCATGAACGATATTCACAAAATACAAACATATTTCACAGCTAAACCTTGAAAAGATTCAAAGTTGAATTATTCAGTACAGTTGTTAAAGGATATTTTTGTATATTAACAAAATCAATCACTCATTTAGAGAGCATTGAACTCACTAATCTCGATCCCGCTGCTACAAAGGACGGTGTATCTGCAGCAGCAGGCGTTCATTATGGCAGTCAGGAGATTGGGCAGATCATGTGACCATCAGCTGTAACAGTGCAGTGGGCAGGCCAGGAAGTAGGAGGTTGGAGAGTCAAATATATCAGAAATGGCAGGACTGTTATCCAATAGGATACGACACAGCCATGCAGGTCCCAAGGTCCCTACTTTGATCTCCTAGCACATACAGTACGGTTTTAGATGCTTCCGAGTTTTGTACTGCCCATAGTGCTGCAGGTAACTGTGGTAGACTTAGCCCTCAAGAGTTGTGTAGGCCGCCATAGGAACGAGTATAGGCCTTGAAGGAGAACCACACCGATTGCTGTGAATAAGGGTAGTATGTGGCTAAGAGACTGGATAGATGGTCTTTGTTGGTTCAAAGGAAACAGAAGACTGTTCCTCTCCTCTTTGTGTAAGATGAAATAACAATTCATTAAAATATTAGAAGTGAGTGTTGAGCAATAGACTCAATATGTCCCAGGCAAAATTTGTAAGGTAATAGATTGTCAGTTGGTCTTTCTTCAGTGGTAATGCTATGAAAACTAAGGAAAAGCTAGGATGAAATAAGGACGAGCGAAGCATAACGAAATATCAAACACTGCTATAGCAGAGAGTGAGCAATTTCATACACTTCTGCTATTTCAATGGCGCCTTGGCAAGCAGAAATGATTCAACCAAGTGATTTTCACTTAAAGTGTCAAACTTACGCAATCAATATCTCGTAGGAAACGCTAAGTTAAACATCATTTCTTCTTTTTCTTCAAAGGAACCAAAACATATTTCTGTTAGATCTCAGTCTTCAGAGTTTAATAGTATTGGATAACTTTCCTTTCTGTGTTGTGTACTCAGCCAAGACAGAATAGTGCCTCTCTGTGTTTGAGCATGGATGGAAAATAAGGACAATTTGCAGTCCACGGCTTTCCAAGGCTTTTTACATATTGAACAATTATGCACCTGCCTTCAGGCTTAGTTATGTTTGCTTCTTAATCATAAGACCTTACTTTCTTCTGGTTTCATTTCACCTAATATCTTTTGTACTTAGTTTTGTTATAGTTTTAGCAGGCATTATGAAGCCTTTACAATACAGCAGGAGAGTACTCAATGAATCACATATGCTATTCTTTTAAGTGCATATTGTTGTCTCGATTTTGTAGATGAGGAACCCGAGCACGGTGAAGGGAAACAGATTCCCATATTTGCTGTCCTCCAGAGCTCACTATGCCTGTGTGTACATGTTCCACTTTATAGGATTCATATGAGATCAATCATATGTGCATGAAGTGTGACGTGATAGGCTACTAGGAGTTTTATTTATTCCAAATAAATAGCAAAAATAAAAACCAAAATCCAGTGTTACCTCTCTAATCAAAATTATTGGAACCCTTGAATTAATCATTTCTCTAAGGGTAGAGAAACTGTAACAGAAAAAGAATCTAATATTTCAATTGTATCTATTTCATATTACAGTTTCTTCTCTTTCAGTAGCTACCAAATATGCACTTTTTAAAAGAACATGCCCTGGAGAGGTATAATAGGTTTCATGTGTGTGTTTGAAAGATTTTTGAAAGGAGACAAATGAAGAAATCAATACTCAATGGTTCCAAACTAAGTCACTTAGAGTCCTCAGGCTCCCAAATGTGAGGGCAAAGGCGCAAGGGGGGAGCTAGCACACAGGATGGGTAAGTTCGTCCTTACCCTTTCCACCACAATAAGCCTCTTTCATTTATTTTGTATTTTAAAGAGATGCGGTCCTGTGACCAAGGCAGAAGGAGCTGTGAGTATAGAGGTATAATTCTACTTATTCTGAAAGCAGAGTAAGTATGAAGCCCAGGGTTGCAATTTATAAAATAATGGAACATCCCTTAATCTAAAAACTTATTCTCAAGGAACAGACTCTGTTAGAAGCTGAGAGGGAACCAATAGTTAATGGCCCATTACAATCAATAAGAGAAAGATCAGCTATCCGAGGAACCCCTGCCTGATGTCATTCAGAGGACCTACAGAAAGAAGCTGTTGCTGCCATCCCTCAATCTGGACAAGAAGAAAAGCGTCTGCATGAACCCTCATTCACCCTCCACTGAAAGGCTTCATACTTAGCAGCTGACACTTTCACAGAGTCCAAGTCCACAAATAATCTTTCAAAAAGCTAAGTAATAAAAGCTGCATACCGTTTTTAGAAATTGTTTTTAATAGATACAATTGTAATCCTAGTGACAAGAGAAAAAAATGAAAATGAAAAATACTTCCTCTTACCTGCTGCCAGTCTAGCATCCACAGTTCACTTGGATGGAAAATGCACAATTAAGGTCTTTTCCAGAGTCATTTAAAGGAAAACCTGAAACAGAATGTTAAACTAATTAGTCGTATTTTAAGATGAGCAATTTAATGATGATCCTTTGATTCTTTTTTGAGAGGTAAGTGGGTGTTAAATTATACATAAAAATTACTTCTCATCAAAGAAACATTTTATTAAAAATCTTTTAAAAGTTGAGTATATTCTGATAATCAAATTTGATAAAAGAAAACCTGACAAAGAATGATCTAACATTTCTTGTTTGGGGAAGGAATTTTGTCAATTAAATTTTACCAGGCACAACATCCAAACAAAATATTTGAGGTCATCCTGAGGAAAAATTTTAACTCATTTGACAGAAAAAAATTGCTTATATTTTACAAAGTGAGTACAGAAAAAAATGGGCACTTTTTTTACACAAAATTTCAGATAGTTGAAATGAAATATAAAATTTTAAGGCAAATCATCTTTGGTATCAACAAGATTTGAGGAGGAAACAGGACATATTTTCAAGTCAAATCTTGTTCGTAAGTAGTATTCTGAAAATTTTTATAGTATTAAATTTCATAATTAACTGTGTTCCTCTTTAATCAGGCTTCTTCCTGCATCTTTTTTTAAGTTAAAAATATAGGTTGATAAGTATTAACCTTGCAAAGCCCATTTTCTGAAATAAATAAGTTTCTAGTCGATTACCTGAGGTTCTCTTCTCTGGGTTTTGCTTGGAGTTTAATGGAGCAATAATGGGCCTTAGTCCAAAAATTTAAAAATGTGCGTTTTATGAAGTCCATTAATAGTGACAAGATCTTCATACAATTTTACCTCTTTCCCTGAAGTTTCTTTCTACTTAACAACAATATTTATTTTGTGCCACAACTGGAGATGTTAGAGTAAATAAGAACACCTCTTAATAAGTGGTTTGCAATATAGATGGCTTAAATGTTTTAAATAGAAAAGATCTCCGTCCTTTATTATTGCCAAAGAAGGGTTAGAAAGGAGAAACGTGGTGCTGTAATGCATTCAAATAAGAGTACTGGGTGCTTTCACTCTGCCACTACTAATTGCACAAAAACTCTTTGAGGTAAATATTAGACTTTGTGATTAGATTAGATTTTATAGGCCAGGCGTGGTGGTGGACACCTATAATCCCAGCACTTGAGAGGCTGAGGCAGGAGGATCACTGCCAGTTCAAGGCCACCCTGAGCTACAGAGTGAGTTCAAGGCCAGCCTGGACTGCGCAGAGAGCAAAATACTGCTCTTCAAGAGTTTACATCATTTGCTTAAAGTCACAGTTATATGGGGAAGCTCTCAGTTGAATAAGGAAGACCCACCCAAATCATGAGCCCTGCTGTGCCCTCCTTTGAATCAGCATCTTGTCATCTCATCAAATTTCCGGACACCTGGCTCCAGAAACAGAGGCTAAGCGTGGATTTTTCAGGAGACAAAGTACATTATCTTCCAAGTGCAGACTTACTGAGGTGGCTATTCATGATGTCACATCTGATTTAACGTTAAATTTTAAATTACAATTCAATTTTAAACAAGATAACCACACAGTTTTATTCATTCTGATGAATAAATAATGAATAAATAATTCTAATGAATAAATCCATCAGTCTGATGCATGTTAAAGAATTGAATTTGGAGTTTATATGTACAGGAGTTACAAAATCAAGACCTTTGCAGGAATATTAGTAATAATGCTACAAGAAGGAATGAATTTTTGTTCTCTTAGAACTGATCTCAAAGACACATCTCCATATTACTTAGAGCTTGCTAATAAAGGAATGGCACAATGTTTATTTGAACACTGTCCTTATAAACTAAAATTCAGTGCAGATTTAGATTGTAGAGAGGTATTTTGATTTCAATACACGGGGTTTGTGATCAGGTAAATAAAAGTTCAAATCTTGGTTCATAAAGTATTAGTTATCTTGGGCATCTAAATTCTTTGAACACATTTCCTCATTTCTGTAATTAGGAAATTACTAGCCATTCCACCGTGGGCTTTTGGGGCCAGATTTAACGACATAAAAATCTTACTGCAAGCCTGAAAGGTACAATAGTAATTATTTTTATTGTTACTATTTTATTGTTAGCCCTCATTTGTTATAGCTAGGATTATTGTTGTTGTTACAAATACTCTCACCCATGCAATACTGTTAAAATGTATGAGTGTTGATTATTTACTTGGGATGAATTAAAAGTGGGTGCCTTCTGAGAATCTATAAAAGAACTGGGAATCCACTGCAAATTTAGAACAATTGTATTACATTTTAGTATATACTGGAGTATGTTACTCAAAAAATCTTAATACAAAAGAAATCATTTGAAGTAGAAGTTTAATTTAGCTACCTATTCTAGGAAAAAAAATCAGACTAGACTTAAGCATGCTGGCAGAAATGAGAAACTCACAGAATTCATGCATTTTGTTAATCACTGTCTTATAAATCTCTGATACAGATGAAGACACACAAACACACATGCTTTGGAAGCTTGCTGTTGCCAGCCTTTTCTTAAGATCACTGTTTTCTTTCCTAAAAGCCAGCTTTCTATTTCCTAGAAGTAGAAATACATTTAAATAAATTTATTTTGGAAATGCAAATGCTGTATAAAAAATCTTGATTCTTTTCACAAAAATTTGAAAGCTTAACCAGTGTTAGAAGGATTAGTGAGGGACAAAATGAATAGAAGTTGGTATTCAATTAAATTTGACCTTTTGTTTATTCATAATTTAATCCTTAAACTTCCATGGTATCTTTAATAAGTGAAACCCTTAAACAAATCTGTTGTATAAATGAAAAACAAAGGTTTCCTCGAATCCCTGACCATAGATTCAAGAAGCAAGGATTTAATCTATCAATAAATCAATAGACTCTTGTACTGGAGGAAGAATGAGGAAAGAGAGGCGGTAGTATGAATGAAAACTATGATGTAAGAGTGAAGAGACATGAAAGGTAACTACCATGAAGATTCAAGTCAGACTTTTGAGTCCAGAGTCTTGGCAGAAGCCTGCAGATAAGGCGTAGAGGAAATAGAGATTCTTAGACTCAATGTGAAAATAACATCGAATCAGTGTTGGAGAGATCATTAATATTGACGTGAACATTTTTTGTTAATGGCAGGAAATGAGGGAGAAAGAAAAATTATGGATAAGGTGCCCCAGATCTTGGTGAAGATGAAAGATGTAAAGGGATAGTGTTAGAAGTGCAAAACAGAAGAATCAAAGGAGCATCCTTTGACTTGACATCACAAAGTGATAATGACTTACCAACAGTATTTTGGGTCAGATATTTAATGTCCTCATTCTAACCCATCGACAGAAGAAATAAGGAAAAATAGATGCTTTGTGAGAGCTACCAGGTTACCCCAAGAGTGTAGCGAATTGAACACACTAGATGCGGATGTCTCATATCCAATGATCGGTGCCTTTGTAAGAAGACAGGAAACACAAAACACAGAGATGAGAACACCAAGTGAAGACAAAGGAGAAAGTTAGAGTGAAGGGTCTCCTAGCCAAGGAGCAACCACCAGAAGCTAGGAAGAGGCACAGAACAGAGTTTGCTACAGAGGCCCTCAAAGCAACTAACCCTGCCTACATCCTGACCTCAGAATTCTGGATATCTCCACTGTGAAGTTATTGTTTTGTTTATTTAAACCACTCGGTTTATAATATTTATCTTGGCAGCCAAAGGAAACTACTAAGAGGAAAATTAGATTTTCAGTTGCTTCAGGAAAAAGATGAAGTAATGGCAATGGAAAGATAAGCATCATGAACCTACAGGATTTGGCCTGGAAGAGGAAGGAATTGATTTGTCTGACAGGGGGGTAATAATGAAGGAAGATACCTTCACCTAGATCAACAGTGTGCATTGCTCGAAATTAGGAGTTTAGAGTCAAGAAGAGCTTGCACAATGGACAGCTATTAGAAAAGCTAGTAGAAATAACCCCACTGGAGTGGAAATTTTTCTTTAAATTTTTTTCAAAATTTCCTTTCTAAAAAGTATCAGGGCATAGCAGGACTAAGGATTTGAAATCAAACAGATTTGGATAGCAATCATTAATTTTCCATAAACGAGTCATGAGTATTTGGAAAACTTCTTTACAATCATTGAATCTCATTTTCCTTAAATATAAAACAACAATAATATTAAATACTTTACACAGTTGTGAAGATGTGCATAATACAATACAGGCTGAACCCCTACTTCATTGAACTGTATATAATGAATATAAATGACCTCAGAAGGCTGGTGTGTGATTGAACGCATGCAAAATACATAGTAAGTGCTCCATATATGTTATCACTTATTTGGTATCAGATTTTCAGCTGCTACTTTTAAGCTTGATGATTAATTACAGATTCCTAAAAAGGAGAAGCAGGGGTTGATGATCAGCTACAGCAGCTTTGCCTCTTCAGGTGTTCCACTTGGGTCTTATAACACACGATCTGGAAAGCACTGGTTTAACAGTTTTCATAGAAAATAACCTGAACAGAGCATTAGAATACATTCCAGCACACACCCTGTGAGCTGTGGCCAGCTCAATGAAAATGTGCTGATGACAGGAAAGACTGTGTTATTAACGACATATTCTTGGAAACACTGCTGCATTTTTATCATATTTTGTCATTGCACAAGTATGTCCGTCCAAGGAATAATTTCTTATTCATCATGGGAAATACCCAAAGCACAAACGTTTGTGTATTATTTATACTTCTGTCAGGTTCTTATACATAATAACAGAAGGAAGGGGGATCGGTGACTTTCCTCACGGTACGATAAATAGATCTCTGATTCTCTGGGGGAAATGAGTGACATTAAAATTGTAATTTCTTATCTATATTCTGTGTTAATAAACATTATCTCAAGGCTAGAGAAAAGAGTATTTATACTGTTTTCTACTTTCTTTAACATTTTGACAAAATGAACAATTTCATGGCTGTTTATTGGGATGAGTATTATAGATAGAGCAGGCACTGAACTAAGCCCAATTCGTTTTCTCTATATCTAGGACTTCTAACAGGGCAAGGTTGAATCCTTTCACTTGATGATCAAGGAATAATTAGTAAGTGCTGCATTCTACACAATGTTCTCAGCGCAAAGTTACAAGTACAAACAAGTAAAGGACATCGCCATCCTCACAGAGATGACTTTGGATGGGGTGCAGGTGGAATAGGTTGGCTGAGAAGACAGATCAAAACCCAGACAACAAATAAAAGAATAAATGAATATACATAATATCAGGTGTACAATAGAAAGTGACTTACCAGTACTCTTTGGGTGATGCCAAATCAAGGAGAAGATATTAGAAATCAGGCTTAAATTGTTTAGAAACGAGGGAAATTGTTTTATAAAAATAGATGCGCTAGATGCTCAAGTTGAGGCTTAGAAGGCACAGAAACCTCATGTCTTAGCTACGGCTTCCATAATACATGACCCAAGACTGAGAGCCTTAAATAGCAGAAACTTGTTTTCTCCCAGTTTTGAAGGCCAGAAGTTAGGATCAGGGTGCTGCCTGGTCAGAATATGGTGCGATCTCTTCCTGGTGTGTAGGTGCTGCCTTCCTGTGGCCTCTCCCTTGGTCCTTCGTCTTTCTCTTCAGACTGAAGCAAAGAGATAATACAAGATGTAGGAGGATGAGCAGGAGCCTGCTGTGCTGGCACAGTTTGGTTTAGGTTCCGTTTTCTGAAGTTTTGGGTGTCGATTTCCTAATCTAACAAGAGGCTCCCAGAAGTAATCTAAATAATCAATTTCTGCAGGAGATGATGTCGAGAGCAAACAGGGGCCTGTGTGAGGGTGAGAGGACTTCTCAGGGAGATACCGGCCGTGGGGGTTAGGGGATGGGGAGCGTTGTGAGGAAGGGAGGTCCACAGACAGGAAAAAGGCCAATTCAAAGAGGAATATGAAGGGCAGCCTGATCCGATGGCCAAGGCCAGTGCATCTGAGGCTCAACAAAGCCCTCATCACATTGGCACGATCTTCTTGCCCAGAAACAAGTTGCTCGTACCTCTGTAATGAATGTCTTTCTTCTGTTTGAAGTTACAATTAATGATGCTCACAAAAGTACACCTGCTAGTACCCCAAGTTCTTATAAGCCTATTTCTACATCAGACTTTCCTAACTGGAACCCCACAGTTTGACCTCAACTTGGCTGAGACATAGTAATGTTTCTGTGTATAAAACTCCTAGACAGTTACAGCAAATCTTTTAGAGATGAGTCCCCAAACTGTAACCCAAAACCCACTTATTCATTGCAAAGTGCCAACACTGCAATTAAATCTGAATACTGAAGTTTTAGTTTAGAAGAAACAACTCATCCATTAACATCTTTCGTTTTAAAGGAAAAATAACACGCATGCAATAGGTTCGCCACCAGTGACCTAGTCAAAGAGTCTGTTTGGCAGCCCCCGACCAGGTTCATTTGCCTAGCGGCTGTTCTGCTTTACTTTTACAATAAATGCTGCTCTCTGCTTTTGCTTTACCATAAACTACATTTTCTCAGTCCTCTTTTGACCTTTAGCTTTCAATTTCTTCTAAGTTGAGAGAGAAGAACCCACCAGCCTGGATAGTAACAATACAAGGTCACCAGTCATATCAGATGAGAACTCCATCCTTAGGATTTCCTTTAACCCTCATTATATTCCAAAAGTCCTACCTCCAAATATATTTATGTTGGGAGTTAGAGTTTCAACAAATAGATTCGGGAGCCCCTTCAACTTGTAGAAATAGTTTAGAGAACGCCAACATGGCGGGAGCAAGTAGACAAATGGTAGGGCAGTGGCAGGAACCAAATAGGGTTTCTAGGACAAAAGTTAGGAGTTTAGGTTCTATTTAACAGCATAGATGACAGACAGGGAGGTGGAGAATAGAGGGTTTTAATGAGGAGAATGCATGATTTGATTTATAGCTTAAAAACTCCACTGGATATTTGATGAAGAAACAATTTTAAGAGAAAAGGTAATACCTGCTACATAATTTTTCAAAAGGAAAGAAAAATTAAAATGCAAGAACTCTTGTTACAAACTACTAGGAATTTTAAGATGGTGATAGCAGAGGATTGAATCAGCTGAAGGGCACTTTTGTGTTACATGCCCATGAAACTACCAGGTCCATGAAACTACATGTACTAGACATGTGTTCAGGTCACATGTCCATCAAACTACCTCCAGGAAGAGGATTAGAAATGGCAACCACTTATAATCTATCACCATATGAGTCACAACATGGCGCAGGTGGGAGATGTGCCTTGAAATAAATAGAGGTGGTAGCAATGGGGGAAATTTGGGAAGTAGAAGAAATGCTTTTGATAGAGAACAAGAGATGAGTGTGGGAGGCTGGGGGCAGGGAGGATGCTGGTTTAAGCAGCTGGTTGGGTGGTAGAGTCACAATCTAAAGGAGAACAAGTCTGCTGCGGGTAAAAATGAAATACTCCTTTTGAGAATACTAAGTTTAAAGTGGCAGCTAGACACCTAAAAAGTCAAATTATTGAAAAATAATTGAAAATAATTTCAAAAGCAGGTTTTCACTTGGAAGACAACAAAGTATTAAAAATACATAATTTTCTCTGTCAATTTTATAAATTTTTGTAGCTTTGGCTTGCAAACTGACTCCTAAATAAATGTGTCCAAGTAAATGTGTTCATACAGCCTGCAATGCGAAAAATTTAAATTATATTTTTTTAAATTGTTTAAATAACCTGTTTGCAGTACTCTCAACCTATCCCTGGTGGAAGACATTTTTTTTTTTATTTTAAATCCATTGTGGACCTACAAAATATAAAAAATCCTTAATTGGCAGCAATATAAAATATAATAAATAAGAGGATACTTTTGTATTTTTCAAAGTGTTATGCAGTTGCTATTGTAAACATTCTGAAATGGTTAAATGATTAATTTCCACTTTTGTACATTGAAAACTGAAGCACATACTTGAGAAGCACTATTTTAGATTGAGCCCCAATACTGATTGTTTCTGTCTGTCCCCAGTCATTCCTGGTCCTGGAGAATTGGGAGTATCACATAAATAACATTTTAACAAGAAGATTCTTCTGTGGGAAAAGCTTGTATTGAAGTAGAAATTCTGGCTATATGTGGATCCACCTCTGTTTTCAAGAGAACAACACAAATTTTAATGCAATAAATCTGAGAGTATGATGACCCTCTTTAAAGAGTTTATTGTCATTTCTAATTTGAAAGAAAAAAATTACTATAGAAATATTTTTTATTTCCATGATATATGGTCAAAAAGAAAATAAAATATTTCCAAAAATAGGATAAGAAAGTTGTTTCTGTGATTTTTTGAGGGAGAGTCCTGGGGATACCTGCAATATTTATCATTGCTGGATAACACTGGTGTATTTAACTCTTCGGTGAAAACGCCTAGTAGGGGAATAGCCAGGTCAAATGGAATTTGTAGTTCTACTTTTGGGAAGAATCTCCATACTGATCTCCCCAGTGGCTGTGTCAGTTTGCATTCCCACCAAAAATGTAGAAGGGTTCAAGAGAAGCTATCATTACAGTAAGTAGGACCATTACATTGTGTGGTAATGTTGAACTATGATCTGTGAATGTGAAAAGTGAAATGTAACAACTTTGTTTTTATCCCATGTCCCTCTGACATGACTTATTCATGCCTTGATTGATAGTCAAGACAATTGCTTTATATTCTCTACCTAATTTACAAACCAAAGGCAATAAGTTTCACTTCATGGTAATCTGACTCCCCTAAAGTCAAATTGGTAATAAAGACCTAAGTGCATTTGTGTGCACCTCATAGCCACACTTACGAAATGGCATGCCATCTATTTCATATTGAAGACTACAATCTTATATTTCTTTATGATACATCTCTCCAGCAGATTTACCTTTTTTGAAATAGGAGATAGACAATGATGCACTTTTAAAATCTATTTTTATTGCCCAATTGCGTGACTGATCTTATGTGCTAAATCTCCTTTCCTTTGAGTTTAGTATCTCTTAAAATAGGCAGGCTATCTTCGTTAGAATCACAGGGTGGAGACAGACAGTGGGGGGCTTTATACACATATAGATTAGTGGGCTACTCTGAAGGCATATTTACTGAATCTGAATCGGAACATGTATGGTTTCTTCTACCTCCTCCCCCTTCCATCACTGCCAGGGATGTTTCACACTAAGAAAGAGTTCCTTCTCCCTAACCCTACCACTTACCCACTAGGTCTTGGTGTGTCTCCTGAGACCTTAGCTTCTTCCTTTACGGTTTGCCTTTTCCAATTTGACTTAAAATGGAAATACTCACTCACTTCAGGGTAAACCTTCTAGACCCATCGCAATGATAACTCTGGAGCTCTGGACCCCCCCTTAAACATGACTCAGGCTCTAGCCCTAAGAGATGAGTTCCCAAACTGCAACCCCAAACCTACTTACAGCAGTACCTCGGTTCACGAACTTAACTCTTTCTACAATACCGGTCTCAGAATTTGTTCCATAATTCTGGTTACTACCTGGTAAAGTGCCAACCGTATAATATAACCTGAATATTGAGGGCAAGTAGATGTTGCTTTAAGACACTAACTTTATGGTAATTTGCTTCATAGTACTAGAAGACTAATAACCTTCCTGCTCTCCTTGGAATCATCCCGAACAATATTTAGCAACCACCATTCCAACAAAACAGATCACCTATGACCTCCACGTTGATAAATTCAGTGCAAAATACTGAATCTCGTCTTTGCAGAAGTTGACCACTGTCTTCCTCTTCCCTGAGCCCCTCTGGCACCCCCCCCCCAGCACTCCTCTTACCTCAGCGGATCTCTTTCTGGCTTCCTCACAACTTCTTAATCTGATTTCTGAGCTACCACTCTCCTTGGCCTTGTTGTCCATTTTTTGATGCCCTTTTCCTTCTGCTTTGCTGGTTTTCCACTCGTCTTTCTGATTCCCCAAATAAAATACTCCATACCTTCACCCTACGAATCCTCCTCTTTCTACACTTGGCTCATTTCTCTAGAAATAACATTCAAGGTTTTATCTCTGGTCTGTTCTTCTACAATGGAGATTCATGATACCTGATTACTTATTTGACATTTCCTTTGCAATATTAAGAGAATAATCAAGCATACCACGTGCACAGATGAAATTCTGATTCCTCCTTATGCAAATCTGATTCTTCAGTTTTCTTCAGGTCAATAAATTCCAGCTTATCTTTCTAAGTTCCTAAATCAAAAACTTCAGGGATTTGATTTAACTCTTCCACTGTTTCCTCTCACATGTTCAATTCTTCAGCAATTCCTTTAGAATAATACTAGATTGTACCTTCAAAATATATTCAGAGTCTGACTAACCACTTCTCCAAGCCCCAGGAAACTCTTTATTGGAGGACATTACTGCTTTTTAGGCTTCTCCCTGACCACTAACACTGGGTAATTAGGAGCAAACATGAAGCAGATTATATAACTTCTTTGAAAAAAATCCTCCACTGGCTTCCTATCTCACTCAGATTAAAGGTGTTTGAAATGGCTGCCACAGCCCTCGCTGGCCTGACCTTCCGCTAACTGATTCAGTCTCCTATTTTTCCTTTGCTTCATTTCCCCTCAGCCCTGTGTCCTTCCTGCTCCTTCTCCAATTTGTTAAGCTCATGTTTGCACTAAGCATTTTGCAATTGCTCTTGCCTCTGCTGCCTGGTAAGATCTGCTTATGGGGGTGTTGCTTTTATTAAGATTCCTTCAGGGTTCAACCCCCCCCACTTATTTCAGACACACTTCGCATCTCTAAAAAGGCACGCTGACTGTGACCACAAGTGAATCACATAGCTCTGCTCCTCTTCCTCTCTCTCTTACCCATTAACTTAGTTAACCAGCCTTATTTTTCTCTATAAACTTAGCAAATTTGACAAACTTTATATGTGCTTTTAGAAACTCATGGACCTGAGAACTTCCTCTGGAATTTTTTATATTTAGTAAGTTCAGTATGTTTAAGAGACAGGAAGGACTTTGTTGTTTTTTTATTCCCCCCAGAGTCTAAGGTTCATCTTGGAAGAGAATATAATTTTATCTCCCTCCCAACACTGCGGTGCATTTTCAATGAGATAATATATGTCAACATTAAATTTCATAAAAATTGAAATCATGAATTATGGAACAATAATATTTTTATAAAGCAATGGCTGAGAAGAGAGCACAACAATTAAAAAGCCAAATGCAACGACTCACGTTTTTTATCCTTAACAATACTCAATTAACTAACAGGAATTTTCTTACCGATTCATTTTTTCTACATTTTGTTGTATAAATAGAAAAAGTCTTGGTTAGATTCAGATTAAATCCATTTTTCACAAAATATCCTACCTAGGTGATATTGTGTACCTCATTTGGTACCACAGTAGGATATACATACTTCCTGCTGTGTTACAGTCAGCAATGCTAAAATTTATTACTCGGGAAACATCTTGTCAGCTGGATCTCTTCAATTATTCTCTACAATAATTTAACAAAAATAGGTGAAAAAGTTTTTAAATACCAACTTTTTTTAAAATTCTAACTGATTGAACAATTATCACAATTTACTCTCCATTCTCTATTGCTCCAAAGGAAAAATGAAACTTTATGACTCCCTCAGTTCTAATTATTATCCAAATGACAAACTGTATTAACTTAAAAGCTGGGAATATTAAAAGATTTATAGATGAATTTGTCACAAAACAATTGTTCAAATAAAACAGAAATAGAAAAATATGCAAGGGAATTATACACTTCAAAATGTGCAAAATATTCCCAAAGCCAATGTCTTTTCATCTAAAGTTTGTTTTCTGTCTATAATTAAACATGTTGTTTTGTCTCTGTTTCCTGTTAGATCAAAATCATGATTACATTATAACTTATTTTTAATACGTAACTTGTGATTCAAGAAGCAATTATCCTTGATTTTCTCCTATTGCCTTGCTCATTACAAATCTAGTAAGGTATAATATTGAAAACCCAAAAAATGATCTGGTAGGTTAATAACTCAAATGAATAAAAATACTTTTAATATTAAACTCTATACAATTTACTATTTAATACTCACATATTTACTATTTAAATTTAAATATTTTTAATGTTATACTACATTACTTACAATAATAAGCATAAACAGAATATGTTGAAGCAAATTGTAAAATAGCTAGCACCTAACATATACTTACAATTAAATAATTTTATTTCTAAATTCCATATTCTTAGAAAATTAGTACAATAATATATAAACTTTATTCACTTATTGACATGTAAACTTTGACATCATACAGTGTTATCTCCTGTTCAGACAAAATATTTTAATATAAATATGAAATTGTAAACTGCTCCCTTTTGTAAATATATTCCAATTATGTACCAATAAATCATAACTAGAAATTTCACAAGGAATTTTTTAAAAACATCACTTTCAAAAAATATTTCATTTTAATCTTGCAATAAATGGTCATTTATGGTTACATTGTTTAATTATTTTCAGTCCAAATATCATAACATATTGACAGTTTCATTTACAAAATGGAATGTAAACCTTTATTTTTTTTAGTGTACTGGCAACATAAGCTACTTTTTTTGGGTTTTTGGTTTTTTTTTTTTGGTGCTGGATATCGAACTCAGGGCCTTGTGTTTGCAAGGCAAGCACTCTAACCACTGAGCTAAATCCCCAGCTCTACATCAGTTACTCTTTTATTCATACACTAGGATATCATGGCTTCTTTATACCACTTAACCTAACTTTGTAGTAACAGAGAGTTGGATTGGAAAAGCTTTGAATTAAAACCACACATTCTATTTCTTATCCTGTCACTGAATGAAGAAAGTTGCTGTTCAGAAAAGTAATGTTTGTACATTTACGTTTACCAGCACAATCCTCTACATTTGTCACTTAGCAGTATTCCCCTAGCTGTTGCTGATAGAGGGTTAAAAGAAATTGGATCTAAAAGGGGAATTAGAGTGTTAATATAGTCTAATGGTTTTATAGGTACAGAGTTCTTATGTAAATAGATACAATCGTATTTTCTGCTTTGCCTTTTTTCTTCTCCCTCCTGTACTGCTCCAGTCTCTTTCAATCATGAAAATGTTAAATTTAACATATAAGAAAAATTTAACTTCTGTCTTATAACTAACATGATCTGTAGTCCAAACCAAGACACTTTTGAAAGTTAAAGAAAGGCTCTTAATAATTATCGGGGATACGTGGTGCTGACAGGACCGGCCCAGATGTACACTGACACATGTTCGCAGGCCTTCGTGGTTCGCTGTTGCAGCAAATATTTTCCCACTTTGGCTTGCAACTCTGAGCACAGTCACTGATAGAGTTTCAAACATCGAAATAATAATAATAATAATAATAAAAACACAAGTACGTTAGAGCGCCCCCAGTCTCTCTAAATTAAACATTTCATTAAATATTATTACCCAAAAAGAATGTGCACAGTGAACTATACTTCTTCTAAGATAATACATAAATTGAAACCCACCTAGCATAGCTAGCAGCTACCAGAACACAGTTCTTTATCATTCACACATTCTAAGACATTCTTTGTTTTACCAAATCTCTACTCAAAACAAAGGAAAAATGAAGAGAAGTTGAGAATGTTACCCCCAAATTAAGCTCATCTATTTATTTACTCATTGATTATTATTCTTTCATTAACTTGAAAATACATTAGAAATGAGTATTTTGTACCAGCAACTCTGCTAGTGTAAGGAGTAATTGTCTATCCTGCCTACACAGGTATTTTGAATATAATACAATTTTTTTAAAATTATAATTCTGCAAAGTACATTGTGTTGATAAGGAGAGAATAAAATGTTGCAACCAAGACATTGTTCAGTATAGTAGCTTAAGAGACAAAAAAGTTTATTACTCTCTAACATAGCAATTCAAATGTGAGATCAGAACTGGCAGAAAAGCTTTACTGTCCCCACCATAAGGCTTCTAATACCGGAAACAGAATTTCTGTTTCAGAACTAGAATTTCTAAAAGGGTGACACAAACGTGGATTTTTATTCTCACTTTCCATTGATCAGACATGGCCCTACCATACAGCAAGGGAAACTGAGAAATGTGTCTTGTTAGATGGACATCCTCCCAGCTAAAACACAGAACTTCCATTATCAAAGTGGTAAGGGGTCCGGTCCAGATAACCTGGGAACAAGTATAAATCAACATGAGCGTGCAAGCTGCTGGCATTTCAGTAGATTTGCAGAGCGCCTTGGTGCAGGGTGCTGCCAATTGTGCTGAGATTGTAGTTTTACAAAAGAAGCCGAAAGCTACATTTTTTTTTAAGTGATGAAATTAAAAGACTTGAGAAGACCTGAAAAAATGAGCATTCTAAAAAGCCAAAAATTATATTCTCAATTTCTCAGAAAAATCTTCCAGTACTTCTTTTTCTGAAAGCTTTAGAGTAAGTGAGGTATTGTAGCATTTTTGATAAGCAAAGACTAAGCAGTGTGTAGAGCATGGAATATAATAAGGTCATTGGCCAGTAATTTTGACACCATGAGCTTTGGCATCACAAGGAGGGGACATGTGGTCCTGGGAGGGTTCCTAGAAAGACTACTTTAAGTTTAGTTGCTACAAATAATAAGATAAACGAATGAAAATTTGACATAATGCAAGTTTTAGGGACGGAAGCTGTCTGCCAATTTCATATCACACTGTTCAATGCTACCAAATCTATCTTTTATAGTCATGAAAATTCCTAATAGATCACTAATATGTATGCTTGCAAATTATGGTAGAATATGAGAATAAATCATTCTCTGTAAATATCTCTAAATTTAACACACATATCAAACAAAATGAGAATATTTATCTTAAAATTTTAATTAGGCTCATTTATAGCAGCAACAATGGGCAAAACATTGAGTCTCCATATGTAACTACCTTATAAGGGGCTTTACAAAAAAACAAAAAGATAGTAGACAAGACAGGTATGACACTAAGAAATTCCTCTTTAGAATTAATTGGTGATACTATTGATCAAAATCAGTACTGAGCCCATAGTTTAGACCTAGTGCAAGACCTATTGCTGGTCAACAGGAATCAAGTTTCAGTTGCATAAGATTAATAAATTCTAGAGATCTGCTGCCCAACATTTTCACTGTAGTTCAATTCAATATTGTGCATTTTAAAATTTGTTAAAGATAATTGTTCTTACCACAATTAAAAAAGACCCTATGCATACCTAGGTCCTACAGATTACTAATTTTTGTCACCTAAATATGCCTTTCTTTCAATTCTCATAGCTGTTATTCTCCTTCAGCAATAGATCACATTTCACCTGAACAATTTCAGCCACTACCTACCTACACTTCTACTTCATTATATTTCAATTCTGTTGAAACTATCGACCCTGCCTCTGCTAATTTTTTAAAGCAAAATTCTTACAATTTCACTTCAATGACTGAAAACATTCAGTGATTCTCTGCTTCCTAATGAATTATTCAAAATCCTTACAGTAATGCCTAAACTTTCCTTTTAACCTTATTTGACCACATGGCTCTAAACAAGTTCCATTCTCCAACACATACAATAGATTCCAATATCTCTGTCCTTTGTTTTTGTTGATGTCTCTATTTACTTGCTTTTATCTTACCTTCCTTTTCATCTCTAATGAAAATTCACAGCCGTATTTTAAAACAAGCCATACATACTGTCATGCCTAATTTTAAGAAATGTTTTTTATGTCTCCTGCCATTTAAGTCTCGTTTGATTTAGAAAATGATTAGAATGAGTATATGACAGTCATCAGTTAACAAAAATTTGACTTACTATATTCATATTTTAGTGGCATTTGGTTTACTATTATTATATTAATAAACTAGTCTTATAACTTTTCCAGGATAACCATTACATGTTGTGATTAAACACAGCTTTAAAATCTAGCATTCTATAGTAGAAGGTGCAAAATTCTGGTAATTTGAACTCATATTTTCTGACTTTACAACTTACTACAAAGATACAGTAATCGAAACAGTGAAAATACAGCACTAACGATGTAGAAGCACTTTTCCCTAATTGAGGTTATACTCCAATAAGTCAATAAGTAAACAGTAAGTCAATGAACAAACAATGTAATTTCAAACAATTATATTACATTAAGTATTACAGGTCTTAAGTAAACAATGCATTAAGTATTATAAAGGAAATAAAATACAAATTAGAAAAATAAACAGTATAAAATGAAAGGTAAAATATGCCTACCTGTGTTAATGTAGACTACTTTAATTGTTTATTTTTCAGAATAATTAGCACGTGTTAATTAAGAAATGTTTTCCTTCCTAATATTTGTGTGATACGTTATTTTAAAAAGTTGTACTTACGTGTTAATAAAAATGTACTAGCCAAGTTCTGTTACCAAGTACTGAAAGTTTTGTATGCTATTGAGACATTGGAAAAAATTGAAAAAAATAAAACCTCTCTTCATCCAATTGCAGCATATGAGTTTGGAGTGTGTCATGAAACATCAAACTGAAGGCCATTCGTGTAATAGTCTGGAAGCCCAACACAACTCACTACATTTCGTGCGTCATTAGTGAAAAAATGGCAATATGCTGAATACTTTTTAACCTAGAGGAATAAAGATTATGGGGGAGTAGATGACGCAGCGGGTCATTATGAACCCCGCCAAGGTGACTCAAGTTTCAACTTCAGTTCTTTGGGGAATAAATATTATTCTAAGACAATAACTGCTTGGAAATAATGGAATAAAGTGTACTTGATTCAGCAGCTAATAAACCAGAACCTGTATTTTGAAACCACCTCTAAACTTTATTGTACTTTGTTTAATGACCGCAGATATTGTAACATGTTTACAATTAATAATGAAGGATGGAATTTCATTCAATGGAACGAATACATGTATCTGGATATCAAAGATCTGATTTCTGACACCTCATTGCAAGGATATTGTATTCTCAGGAGAAATACATTAGTTTTGGAATTATTTATAGATGTATAAAATGACTTTGAGTTATTTGTCAAAGGAAAATGCAGAAAAATTCTTAACTTTAAATGCAGGCCCACTCGATTCATGTATTATTTTCACAAAACATGCTACTTCCATGAATTAATACTGAAAATAATTAGAACACTGTGAGAAACACAAACCAGGCTTTATACCTCTATGTATATAATTTTAATAATATTTTTGTAACTTTTAAATATAAACATTATATATCCATGTATATATCCATATATATACATTACACATAAATTTCAAGCCTTTCTTGTCTCTTATCCACCATGGCATTCTAAAAGTAGTTGACAAAAATAACTTTCTTATGCTAGTTCTAATAAAATTGAAATTATGATCTGTTTTTCTTTTTTAGATGATGTGGCATATTTTTTCAGTAAAATGTTATGGCTTACTGTACCTTATTTCTATACTATGTGTTTATGCCTCCTATGCTTCTTAAATTGGCCTCTTTATTTAAGATGAGCAAGCACTAAGCTAAATAGTAATTTTGAAGAGCTGTCATCATTAGTGATGCAGACATTTAATAGTAAAGCGCATTTAAGAAATCCTAGGCATTAAATTTCACATGTAGCGAATGCCTTTAAAGCTCCCAAGGCTATGTTCATCCTTTTAAGACATTAGAATGGTTTTTATAGGCTTTTTTTCCCTTGCTTCCCTTAAGTCCACTTAAGTCCTGGGTGCAACTCACCATAACAAATGACTCAATGATAAGAGAGCTCTCTGAAGCTTAGTTAACATAGTGTACAGCAAAGAACAGAGAAGGGAGAAACTTCTGGTGGAGTTTAAAGGTGCATAGTTAAGAGAATATGTCATAATACATGAAGAATTTGGTGATGCCCTTCAGGAAAAAAAAGTGGAGAACAAATTACAAATCTGAGAGACATGTAAAGAGACTAGTAATAGATTCTGGAGACTGATTGGGTTAGTCTCTCTAGCTGAAAAGCCTGCAAAGCTCTCTTGATTATGGCCTCCTGGTAAATGATTATCCAGTTTACCCTACTCCCAGACTAATATCCTGACTCCAGTTGGATTTATGTCCTCATTTCCTCTCTCCACACACCTTGCCAGGGATCGCTCCCATGCCAAATGCATATTGACATCAATCGTGCCTTCATTCCCTTCTACACTGATTTTTCTTTTATTTGTCTTTCTGCAATATGCAAATCACACCTTCTGCACAACCCTGTACCCAACAGCTACCCCGATCTTTCCCTTCTGTTAATTTAAAGGCTAGGGTCTATCTAGAACCACTTTCCTGGATGCCATACCCCTTCCTTTCCTTTACTCCCTCTCTGTTATACACTTCTGCCACTTCTTCCCCAAACCTACATTTTCAATTTACTTTTTCACTTCCACCACTTTTCTCTCCCTATTGTTAAGAGTCCAATTATCTCATGTCTGAATGATCACAAGTGCTGACTAGCAAAGCTCCCTATCCCTAAAATAAAAGGAACTAGCCTTTGTTGAGAGTCACTGTACGTTCGAATCTAGATCATGCCATTAAATCCTCGCAATGAGCCTATTATCCTTTTTTTATGGATGAATAAGATGACTGAATTTTTCCCATTATACTATGAAGAAAGTGTAGTTTAAACCTAAAGTCTAAATTGTAAATCTGTGTTCTTCATCCTGAGAACAATTTCCCTTTCAAAGTGCCTTGCATAATAGTCCCAAGAAAATTTACAGAATTCTTACTTTCTTTATGCTACAGGAGGACTAAAAAACAAAACAAAGACTAAATATTGCCATAATGCCCTCTAGAAGAATCATATAATTAAATATTTCAGATGATGGACCTTTTTGTTTGAAAAAATGAGGAAACTCTGTAGCACAGATAGACAAGGGTGAAAAAAAGAGAACATTTGTTTGTCTGCTGTGCCTCACACAAGGGCAAACATCTTGCACTTCAATAAACTAGGTGCAAGAAAAGGGGATGGATAGTCTGAAATAGGGATAGAAATAAAAGAAGAATGAGAAAGTAGTGAGTGCAAGCAAGCTTCTATGGAAGGAAATGTCCCTTATGAGACTTTTGGTGGCAAACAATAACCCGAAGATTTCTATGAAATGGCATGTCTGACGTTTATTTTTAAGTTATTTATTGCTGGTTTGATAATTCTATCATTTACTCCCAAGTTTTCAGTAAAAAATATACATGACAATTTTGAGTTGGTTGTGATTTGGGGAAGCCTCATAGACCCAGATTTCCAGGAAATTGAGAAGATCGTCAAGTCCAGAGTCATGCCAGAGATAGCAGAATATCATGGCAGCTAATGAACGGACTGCTTCTTCTTTTGTTTTTTGCCAAATGTAGCTATAAGAAGGTGCCTTGAGAAGACTGAAGATATAAAAGAGAAAAGAAAGATATCTGAAAGCCCAGATAAATTGAATTTATCCAATTAAAACATTATTCCACAAAAATTTTCTCATACTCAAAAATCTACAAGAACTTCCTTCAAATCCAATTCTATCTCCATATACTCCATTTTCATACTCTATTTATTCCCATTTCAGTGAAATACTCGATCATCTGTCATTTTCCATGAAGATACTCATTTATTGCCTACCTATGTGCTTGCCGCTATAGAATATCCTACAGAACTTAATATATGTTTCTACCCTTTAAGCATTCAGTGTACTTCAGAAAGTCAGTTCTGAGATGTTTCTGGGCATGGTATGTTGGTCCCATTGTTTCTGGGCCAGTGGCGAAGCAGCCATCATGGTGGAGAATTGTGATGGAGCAAAACACCTTACTTATGACAACCAGAAAGGGGATAGGGGAAGGAAGGAGAGAGGGAGAGATGCAAAGAGGGAGAGAGGGATAGCGGCAGAGAGGGAGGGAGAGAGAAATGGGAGTGACAGAGGCTGGGAACAAAATATACCCTGCAAAGGCACACTTCCATTGATCTACTTCTTTAAACTGGCCTCATCTTCTAAAGTGTCCACTACCTCCTAACAGTACCACCAACTGGGGATGTTCTACACATGAACATTGTGAGGGTCACTCCAGATCCAAACTCTAATATTCTACCCTGCACCCCAAACTTTTATTCCTGTACCATTCAGTCTGTCTGTAAAAGTCCCCAAAGAATTCATCATTCCAGCATTGTCCAACAGTCCTGGGCAAAAATCTCCTCTGAGACTCAAGGCAACTCGTGGCTGCGTGCCCCTATAAAAATTCGAAAACAAGTTATGTGCTTCCAACGTGCAGGAATAAGGTATAATATGTACAAGATAAATATTCCTGTGCTAAGAGGGGAAGGATGAAATCACAGAGAGGAGTAAAGGGAAGAAAGCAAGACTGAAACTCAGCAAGAGAAATATTACATTCTATAGCTCCATGTTGGCATCCAGGGTACATGGTATGACATGAGCCCCGACATGCTTGGGCAACACACACTCTGTGGTCCTGCTGGCTGAAGTTCACGTGGCCACTCTCTCGGGAGGGCTCTGATAACTACATGAGCTTTCCTTGGGAGACAATCCACATACGGGCATCTCTAACTTTCTGGTGTCCACATTGCAGCTTCCGTTTCACCTTAATGGCTTCATGAATTACCTCTTGGGGTCACCTAGAGATTTCAACTGTCGCGTATTGTCTTCTGGCTTCCTCAGGCACTTTTTTGAAATCTAGGTGGCGCCTCTGTGAACTCACAACTCTTGCAGTCGTCTTCCTTGCAAGACCAGCACTAGTTGGACACTGCTTAAACAGTAGCCATCACTCTCATCCATGGCTCCAATGGCCTCTGAATGCCTGAATTTCTGAACACACTAAGACAAATCTAGGGAAACAACTTTCCAGGACAACTCTGTGGAAGCTGGTTGCCCTGGTGATTTCCTCTCAAAGCAAAGTTTTTCAAATTAGTTTGCATTTTTACACTCTGGAGCCTGCAATTGGTGGGGCCCAGCCAATTTCTGAAATGCCCTCGAGTTATCTTTCCTTTTGTTCCACTGCAAAGTGCTTATCTTCTTTTCAGTGGGAAGAATCTCTTCAGCAGCTATGTCTTCTTTTCCCAAAACTTAATGGTGTTTCTTTTCTGGCCAAACTAGAAAGTCTTCGAATCTTTTTACTCTGTTCTTTGCTCATGATTCTCACTGTAAATGTGGTTGAAAGCAACCAGCAATAGCCATGCCACATCCTAAGTGTCATGTTGCCATGAAATTTACTCTATCAAGTAAACTACTGCATTATATTTAAACTCGGCTTCATACAAATTCTCAGGGAATGGACAAAATGTAGAAAAGCTTTTGGCAGAATATAACAAAAATAATCTCTAGTCCAATTCTCCATGGAGTCCTCATTTCAATATGAATCTTCACGAGCTCAATTGTTACCATTTGCATTCTTATCCATATTCTGAACTCAAACTAGAATGACCCATTAAACTCTACTTACAAGATTCGAGAGCTCTCTAGCGCACATCTCCAAACTTCTCCAAACTTTTCCAAATTTTTCCAACTTTTCCCCCAAACCAGCTCCAAAGGCATCTGAACCACACGGTCACATATAGTAACAACAATGAACCCATGCCTAGGGCTAGTTTTCTTTTTTAGTCAGCTCTCTGTTGCTTTTACAAAATACCTAGAAAATCAACTTAAAGGAGGAATGATTTATGGATTTATTTTGGCTCATGGTTTCATACATTTCATTCCATGGTAAGCTGGCTCCATTGTTTCTGGTGTGGTGGAGAGGCAGCACGTCATGGCAGAAGGGGGTGATAGTAAACAGCCACTCACATTCTAGTGACTAGAAGAAGAGAAAGAGAAGGAGAGACAGAGACAGAGACAGAGAGACAGAGAGAGAGGAAGAAGGAAGAGAAGGGGGGAGGAGGAAGAAAAGAGAAAAAGGAAGGAGGAGGCAGAGGAGAAGGAAGAGAAAGAGAAAGAGGTGGAGGGAGGAGAGGAAGAGAATGAGAAAGAGAGAGAAGAGGAGAAGACAACAAAAAGAGGAAGAGAAGAGAGAAGGAGAAGAAAGAGCAGGAAGAGGAGGAGGAGGAGGAGAAACAGAGTAGAATAGGCACAGGAGGGAGGGGAGGAAGAGAGCGAAACAAGAGAGTAAAGGAAAGCAGAGGAGAGGAGGGAAGGGGAGGAGAGGGGAAGGGAGAGGAGGGAAGAGGAGAAGGGAGAGAAGGAAGAAGAATAAGAGGAGCAGGGTAGAATAAGCACAGGAGGGGAGAGGATGAGGAAGGAGAAAAGGAAGAGGCAGGGAAGGGAAGGGGAAGAAAGGAAAGAAAAGGGAAGAGGCTGAGGACAATACGCAACTTTCAAAGGCCTCTTCCTCTGAACTACTTCCTCCAACTAGACCCTGCTTCCTAAAGTTTCTGCCATCTCCCAGTAGCATCATTAACTGGGGACTGAAACTTCAGCACATGAGCTTCTGTGGGACATTCCGGATCCAAACTATAACATATGTCTCATTCAAAATGGTACCTTCCTTCTTGAAACATTTTTTCTTATGGCTGGGCTGATCCTACATAGACTAAATTATTCCTTATTTGATTGAAATTCCTATTCTCTCCCCAGATATGTTGCATACGACGGCATTCTTACCTCTTAGTTTTATATGTCTAATAGTAATACAGAATAAACTTGATGGGCTGCGTAATGGCGCCTCCATAATGAAGGAATTTAACCTCCAAAATCTATGAATGTTTCTTTTCATGACAAAAATGACTTCACATGTAAGTAAATACTGATCTCAAGAATGGAAATTATCCTGTTATCTGGTTGAGCTATAACTATAATCCCAAGTGTCCTCTAAAAGGTGGCTAGATCTGACTACAGTAAAGGAGAAAGCAGTGACCACAGAAGCAGCTAATGGAGTGATGCAGACAGTAGTCAACGAATGCTGGAAACGTCTGAATGTACAAAGGCAAAGGAATCTGCCCTGAGCCTCCAGAAGAAACCAGCCTTGCTCACCCTTTGATCTCCAGTTCTGTGAGCACGGTAGGACAAGAGAGCCTCTCAAACTTCAGGGGAATAAATCTGTTCCTTAAGCCTCCAGATTTGTGATAATTCATTTCAATGACAAGAAAAACAAGCACAAACAATTGTATATAGCAGCTGCTTAATAATTACTGAATTGACTTTTTGACCTCTGCTAAGGATAGGGACTTTTGACAAGAATTCTTCTAACACCCTGGAAGTTACAGTAAATTCTTCACTCCCTAACTATTTATCTTGAAATAAGAGAAATATGGTTATACTTGATTAGAATGTATTATTAAATAATTTCTATTAGAAATTTATTTTAATTACTTCCCCAAGTTTGACCTAAATGATTATAGTTATTTAGAGATAAACCTCAATTTGTCTTATGTTTATTACTAAAAGACAATAAATACTCCATATTAGATATATAACAAAAGAGGAGTAAAGAATACACTCGGCTATTGCAATTTATTCCTATTCTTATTTTTTTTCCAACTTTACATTGTTGCTTAGACTAGCATGAGACTTTTATCAATAAAAATAATTTTATTATAATGATACATTTAATTTATATTTCTGAAAATTTATGCTTTGTCTTTACTAAAAACTGGAACAATTTAAATCTGAGTGAATTTTTTATAAGAGAATTAGAGATAAATGATCTAAGAATACATTTTAGTGGAAATATAAATCTATCTCACATTATTATCCTAATAGCCATATGTAGCCCTTTAGGAAGAAAACTTTATCATGTGTTACAGATCATCTCGCTATTTTGATACCTGCAGACCTCGCTGTACTATGCTTTTGAAAATGGGGGACGATGTTTTATTCAGGAACTGTTATGAACTAAATTGTGTCACCCCAAAATTCATATGTTCAAGCACTAATCTGAGAACCTCAGAATGTGATTATAGTTAGAGATAGAGCCTTTAGAGAATTAGGAAGTTAAATCTAAGTCATTAAGGTGGTCTGTAATCCAATACAACCAGTGTGCTTAGAAGAAAGAGGATATCAGAACACACCAACACCAAGAGTTTAAATACACAGAGGGCAGTACGCGGGAGCAGTCACACGCAGGTTGAGAGAAGCCATGAGAAAATACATTTCTGTTATTCAAACCACCCGGTCTGTGGTACTTTATTACAGTGGCTCTAGCACGCTAATACAAAGATCTTAAGATATTACATATCTAGCCTGTTCTTCAGTTTCCAGGAATTCACTGTTCATGTGATTAATATTTACTAAAAGTGTTCACATTTGTTCAATATTTACCACCAGTATTTTGTGCGACCACTTGTGATTTCCTCTGATACATGCACATAACCATGAGAAGCACCGCTAATTAATATTGAACAAATGTGAGCACTTTTAGTAAATGTTGTTCACTAAAACATGCCCGTGTCTTCTTCACATGAACAGGGTTGGGACTTTACCTCAAGTGGTAGAACGCTTGCTGAACAAGAGTGAGGCCCTGAGTTTGATCCCCAGCACCGCACCCTCCAAAAAACTCCAAAATATAGGAAGACCAGTTAAACTAGAATTTCAAACATCACATGAACAGTGAGTTCTAAGAGTACTCTAAAATTTCCCCCTCCCAAGCAATACACAGCCCTGTATAATCCTCAAACCAGTATAAACAGTAGATTTTATCCCCATGATTAATTGTTGTATTATGTACACAACTGATTTAAGAGAAGGAAATTAGCCAGGTGATTCCGACCTAATCACACAAGTTCCCTCTGGCTGGTTGCAGAACTCAATAGGATTGAACATCAGAAGGCTGTGCCATATCATTGCTGGTTTGGAGAAGGAGGGGGACACACGAAAAGGCCTAAGAGGACCCTTGAGGAACTCTCTGAAGAGCAAAAAATCAGAGATCTCTGCACTATGTGTCTAGGAAACTGGATTCTGCCAACTACCCAAGTGAATGCTGAAGGGATTCTTTCCCGCTTGGGCCTGATAAACGCTCACCCCTGACAACATCTTGATTACACCCTTGTTATACCTAAACAAAGAACGTAGACATGTCTTAGCATAAAAAACAGTAAACTAATATACGGGTACTGTTTATACGGATAAATCTGTGCTGATTTGTTCTCTAGCAATAGAAAACAAATATTAGAACTATTAAGGAGTTATAGGAGAACGTGAAAGCTTCTACAGATTCTAAATAAATTATAAGATTATAAAAATGATGAATGTTCTTATGTGTCCAGTGTCTTTAACCCTTGAGTTTTAATAGTTTTAAAATATTTCTTAAGATATCATATAATTCGATAATAACATAACTTTGAGAGTTGCTAAATGACCAGATTGTGTTTAAAGGTGTAGGAAAATTAATTACTGTTCAATTACGGTTTAACAAGGAGCCACTCTCCAAATTACTCATAATTATTAGAAATAAACCTCGTTAATAACAAAACAATGGTCACTGCTATTCAATAAGTTGGTTTATGTGCACAGAAAATATATGACCATAAAAGGCAATATAGTAATTAGGATAGAAGAGTAGTGTTGACATACAGACTATGATAACACACTTTAACAATAAATAGAACAAAGCTCTCTTCAACAAACTGTGCTGGATACAAAAGGAAAAATAATTCTTCCAAAATAAGGACAGTTGTAGAACAAGCTAGGAAATAATCATCTTGGCCAAGAAATTTTTAAAATGTGGAAAATATACCAGGAAGATTTATTTTCCTTTCTTAGACCTGGAGAGATACTCAAAACCCACTAGCCCAATAATCACAGAAGCCACATTCACACTTGAAAGAAGATCATATTTCTTGCAATTTCCAGCCTACCCAGATTTGCACCACAGTAATTAGGAACAGAAATGTGAAAGGCAATTGAAAGAGAGGTCCTAAAATCTGGGTAACAAAAATCCTATCCTTTAAGTAGCAATTTCAGGGATAAAGCATGTACAATATGCAGAGATAGAGAGCAATATTCAGAGAACATATTAGCTTCAGATAAATAAAGGAGAGCTAAGTCTACAGTGCAGGTTGGAAATGAATCAAAATGAAGAAAAATGATCAAAATGGGCTAAGGGCTTGACTAGGTGAGAAAGATAAACTATGATCACCAAGTTACCTAAAATTTATTGTAATCTTCCCAAATCGGTATTTTGGTAAATTACACATGGCTGATTTTGTGGTCTAGTTTTGTGTATGTAACTAACTACAGGGCCTTGGTCAAAATGTTTTAATGTGTGTGTGCCTCAGTTTCCCCATCTATAAAAATTACCCAGCTTATAACAAGAGAAGCTGAATCCCAGGGTGTAGTGAGTGTTTGATGAGCTAATATTTATAAAACACATAGAATAGAACCTGGCACAATACGAGCATTGCATAAGTATGTGCTGTCATCATCTTTAAAACTCTAGCACATGAATATATTCACAAGTCCATCAGCCAATGTTCTGATTATCTGTTAGGTACAGCATCAGATGCTGGAGATGAAACAGAGCCAGATATAATCCATGTCTTCAAGGAGCTAACAGGCACTATTGTAGGTCAGACAGAAATGTTAATGGCACATGAAGATTGCAGGGGAATATATAAAAGGTGAATAATGATAATATACACATGCTTTTAAGACTGGCATGGAGTTTCAATATAATTTTACTACATTACTCAGTATACAGGAAAGGATTTATAAATTAGCCCTTATCCTGTGTTCCATCATTTTGTCGGTTGGTTCTCATGCTTTTTTCCCCCACTAGCTTGTGAGTTCATCCAGAAAACAAATCTTATACATTAGTGACATAGAATCTTTTCTCTAGAGAGAAAGACAAATTTGTATACTTTCATATAAAAACATAATGTAGTAAACAACTGTAGTGATATAAGCAAAAATCTATGGAAATTTAGAAAATGGGGCAATTTTCTGAGGAAATGAAGTCCTTCAATGTCTGTAATACCTCATTTGAGTCCTAAATTGGAAGTACAAGGCCCTGAGTTCGATAACCGGCACAAAAAAAAGTCAGATTTTTCCAGGTAACCAGGTAACCATATGATGAAAGTATTTGATCATCCTAGATTCTGTAGATGAAGGAAAATTCTCTAGGGAAGATTTCGGAAGGCAATACAGAAGAAAGATGCGAGGATGGTAGTTGTACTCTAGAAGACAAACATATTGGTGACTGGGACACCCAGCTCTTGAAAATTTGCACTTCAAGATTAGAAGTTTAAATTACATACAGAGAGCAAGGAGAAGTATTGGAAAAATGTCCCTGACATGCACACCATAATTATCTTTTTGCTTGAGCATCTGTGGATTTCAATCCTCATAGAAAATTTTATTTTAAGACAGAGAACTCAGACTGAAGACTCATAGGCCCCAAGTCCTGTAGGCTGGTGCCTGAATCGCATTTTAATCTCTAGTATTGCTATTAAGAAATACGTACTGTGTGTTCTATAACATTTATGGATCTAAATTGAAAAGCATGGGCTTAGCCTGAAACTGCTTCTTATTGGTCTCACCATAAAAATAATTTTTGGTAGAACAGTCCAGACTTGAATATATTTAAACATGTGTCCTAACAAGAAAGATCTCTTATCCTACAACCTAATTATTCTACCTGAGAAGGTGATTGTCAAACATTTTACGGCCTAGAGAAGACTGACATGTGATCTTTAAAAGACGGGGGCAGATTTTCCTCCACAGTGAATGAACGCTTCCGGTCGGGAGTTTGTTTGAATAGGAAGTAGTAGTGGGTAAAAATACTTCGTCTATTTCTGTTTATTTTGCTATCAAGGAAGAGCACAATTAAGTATGCGATTGTTGAAGTCGAAAGAGTCAGAACGTATTGTTGTAAGTTTCTGTGTGTGTTCTGAAAGGCAGGAGTGCAACTGATTCTGAGTTAACAGATGATCGAATTAGGAATATAAGAGTTTGGCATGCTCACATTCAAATTTGAAAGTGGATTTCTTCTTTTCCTCACAAGTAACCTAAGAATTTTTCCCAAAATATTGTCTTAAACATCTAATCAATGAGTTATGTCTTGTTTGATCACACCATATTTGTAATCTATTATTTGGCCAATATGAGTCTGAATTTTGTAATGGGTGTGCCTTCGTACATAGTAATTAAATTATGATTAAGTGAATTTAGATGATTATCTCCTAGTGTTTATGTTTAATTTTGGAGGCAATAACAGTATTAGTCATAGTACATGTTAGGCACACTAAATTGCCTAATGAGGTGTTCCTATTAATACACAAACACTGAAAACTATAATTTAGTGAAATTCAATTTTAGCAAAATACATAAATCAAGTCATGATCTCATGGTCTTTCTAAATGGAGACCATTACTTTGCATTATACAAGTTGTTTTTTCCAGATCATTATTTTGCACTGTGCATGCCTTTATTCTCTTACAAGTTATAGGCTTCAGGTACCATTTTGTAGAGTCCTCCTACTTTATATGACCTAAATTACCACAGATTAAATTCCAATACCCAGCACATTAAGTTCACTCATGTTACAGGGGTCAGCTGGACATGGAGAAGTAAAAGTTCCTGACACTTTCCATTTAATTAGAAAGTACTTAATCGTCTCTTTTCCAAATTAATGTTTTGTCATCTTTTTGCCGTTGTCCCTAGAGTCCAGAGGCATAAGATACTTTTGTTGCACATAACTCATAATCAACTATGAAAGTTTTATAATAGCCACAGGAGATATATTGTCCTTTTCAGTCAGCTACCATAGTTTCAGAACGTTTTTTAAATGATATAGATAATACATATCTATGTATGGTGGTTAAATGATGGTCAATTCGAGTGGGAACACCCAGCTGAATTGAGTCAGCGTGGTTCTGGGCATGGAAGACCCATTTTACGGAGGACTGTTGTCAGAGGGGTATAAAAGGAGAATGGGAGGAAAGGAGTTCAGCTGATTTTTCTTGGGAGAGCTTTGCTACAGCTGGTTTTCCTCAGAGGAGCTTCAGCTGTTCTCTTTGGAGAAGATCTAGTCCTCACCATCCCCAGGGATGGCTGCTGTTTTTGTTCAGAGGAGCTCAGGTCTCCACCTTCGCCTAGGGAACTGTCTCTTGGCTTTTGGGCAGATTCTCCAGCTTCTAGCACTGGCCTTTCGGCCTGCTGGAGCAGACTCTAGCTTCTAGCACCCGTCCTTGTACCTCCCGGTGCAGACACTCGGTTTTCCATCAAGGATCCTTCAGCCTCCTGATGCAGACTCCTATGGGACACTGCTGTGGGCTCCAAGGTCTTCAGCTGGATCCTTCAGATCTCTAGCATGGACGGATCTCTTGCACTCTTCTACATTTGACTCTGGGAAAATATTGTAAGCTAATCTTGTAAGTTTCTGTGTCCTGCATTAAGTCTGATTCAGATTCAGAGCATGTGCAGTCTTTTGAGGAGCCTTCCCCCAGCCCTGCAAGCTCTTAGAAGCACCAACTGATACACCACGTATTCATACAGTTTATTATTTTTAAACATATTAGCGGTAATGTATTTTCCATGGGTTTTATTCTCTGATTTTCCAATGCAATTATGTCTGATCTTGTCAATTTAGAGCTAGTACCTTTATCACATTTATATTTCACTTACCTAAAATAAGATCAAGTAAAAGCATCCATTCTTTTTCTGGAATCGACCAGGAAAATAGTTCTTTATACTTGATTTATAGCTCATGTCAAGTGACCAGTTCTGTAAACTAAACAATATAAAATATACATTCTATGCTTACACAAGAATAAACTGTGAAAGATAGCAGAGGAAAAATAGTCATTTTTATGAACTCTAAAAAAAATAAATGTTGATCTTATTTCACAGTTGGAAAATGATAACAGAATGATGGCCAATAATTTGTCTCCTTGAGGCTACTTTTAAGACTTTTGTAGGAAAAAAAAAAAAAAAACATTTCTCTAGGGTTAAACACTTCAAAAATTTATGTTCAGTCATTCCATTGATAGCTATGCTACTTTATGCTATGTGAGTGTCATTCTTCAGCAGGCTTCTAGTCACTGGTATTTTAGTACACACAAGTGGGAAACAGAAAAATTGTTTTATTCTTATTTTAGCTTTAAAAAATTATATAGTGGCAGCTTGACTTTTAAAACAGGTTTTCCAGAATAAGACCAATGCAACAATGCACATAAACTGGAAATAAAAGTTAACTTATGCTAAATATTAAAGTCTGCTTTATTCTAATCAAAATGGTGTTAAGAATAAGATGAGCAATTTTTTTTTTTTTTTTAGAAAATATGCTACCAGAACCTCTTATTTCATTAATCTGGACAAATGTGTAGTACTGTTTAAGTGGAGTAATTCAATTAAAATGTTATATTTATGGCCTTTGCTTTAAAATCTCTTCAGTATGGACCACTGGCTTATTCAGTGATCCAGCAGGAAAAAAAAAATAAGGTTGTTATATGTTTTATTTATAAAGTCTACTTTTTTGTTAGCTCAAAACTGAGTAATATAACTTGGGAGCCATAACATGCCTAGAAACAGGCTCTGGATCCATCATCTTCAAATGTTATCTCACAGAAGCAGGCCGGATTTAAGGACATGATCAGCAGCCCACAAATTGCTGGCAAAAAAAGCTTTGCCCTGAGTTTTCACAAGGACCCGGCCCTGGAGGAAATTACAGAGGCTGTTACATTAGCAGAGAAATATGTGCCTCTTGTACTCTAATTCCCATCCAGGTCCCACTGTGGGGAGAGAGGGGAGGAAGTAGAAGGCCAAACAGGGACACAGAAGCAGAGCTGATTGACAATAATGGCCCACTTTTCCCTCGTAAGAGGAGAATTACTCCTCTCCTATTCCTTAGTCAGCGTGGAGTTCTATAACATGTTTTTAACTGTCCTTTACACTGCAGTGATAGGATACCTTTATCTTTTTTTTGTTTTTTTTTGTTTGTTTGTTTGTTTGTTTTTGGTGTCAGGGATCAAACTCAGGGCCTTGTGCTTGCTAGACAAGCATTCTAACCACTGAGCTAAATCCCCAGCCCCCAGAATACCTTTATCTTTTTAAACATCCACCTTTTAACATTTGTTGCATAGCTTTAGGAAATAATGCATTGCTATGTTTCTGTAATGTGCTAACACTGCCTGTTAATTTTTCTCACATGCTTCATTCATTTTCCTAAATCCCGGGCAAAATCCCCAAAAGAAAATGTCAGCTGCTTATAACATTTCCTTTTCAATAATTTTCTAAACCAAGAAACTCAATAACCTATCAGAAGATTTTCTCAGAAGAACAGCATGGTATTTGGAAGAATCAGTCAAAATTTAGTGTTTCTTAGAAATTTAGGTTCACATTTTTATTACCTTTTAAAAGCAGTTATCAGTGGATTTATCATTAGTGTTTTTTTTAACAGTAACTGAAGTGTCCATGAAATTTTCCAGAAAACCTGAAATTTGCCCAGCCCATATTACTAGGGCAAAAATCTTGCAGGAAATTTGGCGTAAGCACAACTGCCAAGGAAGAGAGAGTGAAGTATATGTACATCTTAGCTTTGTTATCTTTATTGGCAACCTAGAAATTAAAGAAGCGATTAATCTAAATTTGGATTTATTTGTTTTCAATTAAATTCTGAATGCTTTAATATTTTTCAGTGAGTCCTAATTCCATAATATGTCCTATTGAAAATGGAGGGGCATATTTTTATCAAGTAAATTTGAGGAGTTAGTAGACATTCCCTTCACCTCCCGGAGGTTTGCAATGCATCTTAGATATAAAATTCTTCTACAATGGAGTTTAACATTAACTCAGCATTTCCCAAACTTCTTTGGGCATGGAACACCTTGTCGTTTGTGTAATTGTTGTTCGTTAGATGCAACTTTTTAATTTCTGTATAATAACTACTTGTTTTGTGAAACTTTCCACAGAAAATCCTGGGCCTCACATCTACTCAAATGTATTTGGCCTTCACCTCACCCTTGTGAGCAATATGTATGTAGTTAACAGGGTTTTTCTTCGAATTTAACAGGGCCGTTTCCCATGAAATTGCCATGTGCTTTATAAAGCTTGTCATAGTTTAACTGGCAGCACTTTTTCCCCTAATGGTATACAAAATAATGGTGCGTTCTACAACAGTGCTGTCTTAGATTCAAAATAGCAACAGGACACAGGATATCTGTTTTGTTTTCCTATTTGTGTATGTTCAACACAATTGTTAGAATAATTATGATCTAACTTAATGCTTTGTACATAATCACTCAAACTTTCACTAAAATTAAAGTAAGGAATAAAGATGGCCATAGTTACTTCTCTTACATTTTAGAAAGAATTAGAATCTTGTAGGATTCCTCACCGGAATGGAAATGTAGTCAGTCTCTGGAATTCGGCAGCATTTCTATGGTAAACTCTTTCTGGACTCTTTAAAGAAAGTATTTGGCATCTCCTTTGTTGACATTAAACAATGTCACTTCCCAATTTCTATCCAGCAGTAATTCACTGTTGTCAGGTTAGAATAGCTTGGCATTAAAAATGCCTCTCTGTTGCCTGTTCACTTCCCCCACATATATTAGTCTCCATTAAACACATTTGTATAATGTGTTTTAATTCTGAGGTTCAATTTAATTTTGATGGCATTAATTATATTGAAAAGACAAGAAAGTTGCATTGTATTTTTCATATTTCCTTCTAGCCGGATGAATGCTTGGTTCACTATTAATTTGATCCCTTAGCCAAATAGGACGAGTACTGATAAGCACTTTCTGTTGTCAAACAGCCATTACCGTCATGGTTTTGCAATGAATGGCAGGTTTTCCACCATCTGACACAAACTTATTATACTTTGCACTATTAACAAGTACTTGTCAATATCAAATGAGCTTAGATCCCTTAAGATGTAGCACTTAATCATCATTCTGATATTTCAGGCTGTTTTAATAATTGAGAGCACTACCAAAGAGCAATTTCACTACTTTGAAAAAATTACATCAGCAATATGAAAGGTTATTTGTTAACTTCCTTTCCATAGAGAAAGTATTAACTAGATCACAAACCACTGAATCAAGATTTTTAGATTCGGTGAGTGACTGATAAATGCTATTGGGTAACCCACCCCTCTTCGGCCGTTTTTCTTCCTACCATTATTTTTCGCTTTCCACTTTGGCAATTCTAGACTCTTCAACTTCATGCTAGAATGACAATTCTGTTCTCTTCTTAAGGGTTAATTATCTTACCTCACAGAGCAGGAACTAAATCTCTCAAGTCATCGCCCAAATTCACATTGTATTATCATAGAAGAGAGTTTTAGGAAGAGGAAGGAAAGTGTGATTCATCTAAATAAACCACCATCATTTCAAGATGTTATTCTTTTCTTCCCTATCAAAAAACAAAAAATTGCTGGTTAGAAGTAAAGTGGTTGAAAGTATTCTTTCACATGTTTTTATAAGATATTCATTCCAAGAACATTTCCTTTTAACCACAGTGTGGTGATTAAAAGTGTGGCTACATAGATGACTATTAAGATTTCCGAAATGAGTGACCTTCCTTTGAGAATATCTGTATATGAGAGATTGACACAAGACAAAGGAATAGTGGAAGAGTTTATGCTGTTTTCTCAGGAGCACAAATGACTAATTATCAGAAACACCCCCAGCCGAGGGAACCGTGGCCAGTATAGATTCCTGAAGAAGTCTAAAATATCCCCCCAAAAAAATAAAATAAAATAAAAAACAAAGATAGCGCCTCGGTGAACACCAGATAATAACTGAATAAAGGTTAAACCCAGGGCCTACTTGAAGCAACTTGACAAATACTCAGAGGGCATCCACAGGATGAAAGAAAAGAGTCTGAATTTTGTTTTGAGTCATTCTTTGTTCCAATGTAAAGTGCTACCCTAGCAAACCTTTCTGCTAATGTAAAATATCAAAAATATATTTTCTTCTCTTTTCCTTCCTTTAGTTATAATTACTGTTTTCTCCCCCAGTGTAATAAAGAAATGATCATTGTTTTTCCTGTCAGACACAATGTTTTATCAGACTTTAGTGCTGAGCTCCAAGCAAAGCGTTAAGAAGGATACTATCGAGCTTGTGACTACTTTGTAAGTCACTGACGTGAGTCTCACTCTTACTGAGACTTTTCGTCATCATCCAGGAATTAGGAAACTAAATCTCTGTGTGTCAAAAGCCGAAATGCAATGAGGAAGCCAAGTGTTTTCTACCATGCTTTGGAGCATCTGGCTCAATTCACTATTGCCACCAGGGACTCTTTTCACAGTCATTTCCCATGACTGGTACACGAAACTTGTGGGTATCTCCAACGGGGTGACTTAAATCCATTTTTTAAATGATCACAAAGCTTCATATGCTAAAAGATTGGCGCTGTTGCTCTCTGACTTGGTTCCTAGGACTGGCAACATTCCTGATTCAGCTTCCCTGCCGAGCGTTGTCACCTGCTCATTCTGCCATTTTCCTCATGTGGAGCTAAGCTGTCACTGGACCTATCTGATTGCAAAGAATTTTCCTATAAGGTACTTTTTAAAATTTCTTCTTATCTTATTGAATCTGTCATGACGTCTGTCAGAATAAATCGCTAAGACATTTGTGGTTTTGCTAGAAAAGCCTCTCAGATTTGCAGGCTATATCCTCTGGCATCCAAGGAAATCATGTTCCAAGTTAGCGTGAGAAAATCAGGAGTTCTTCCAGCCGAAATGCTCACCATTAAGTCTTCCACTTAGCTACGTTCGGGCCAGGATTTGTGCAGAGACCACACAATAAACCATATATTTTAATTTCAATCATCATTTCATTAAATCTCATTTGTACCCAATCCAAGGCACCAAATTTCCTTTTCCTCTTCTTTAGGACCTCCGCTCTCTTCAGTACCATTAAATATATGTCATTATTTGTTTAAAATCAACTTTCAATGAGAGACTTAAGTCACATTTTGTCTATTTCTCTTCTGTGTTCAATCAGACCATGTTTGCTTGCTGAGTGTGGAATTTATAATGAGTGTAAGTGTACATGAGCACACATAGTGCCTTCCACTAAGTAGAGCCTCAATGAAAATGGACTATATGGTTACAGTTATATGTGAATAAATTAGTAAACTGTTAGCTGGACAAGGGTTATTTTTTTTTCTGTTGGGCTATACATTTGTTGTGGGCTTAGAATCACCTTTTGCCAAAACAAGTGAAGATAACACTCAGACCTACAAGTGTTTTCTGAATTGACACTTCTAGCATACTGACCACACAGTTCAATTTCATGCATTATCTCCTATGACACTACATTTCGATGATACCTCCTGGTCACACAATAAGTGAAGTTACTACACATATATTAGTAGAAAGTTTGGTCAAAGTGTGTCTCACCACAGACTGTTCAGTTCTTGGGTAAATGGTGTCCTGTGACTCATAATCGATTACCTGTTTATGCTTTTGGGAGAAGCCCAATAGCATCTCGGTCTGTTTTTATAGTCAGTCATTTAACTTGTATGTTCCTGCAAGAATAGATCGCATGAACTCTGGACATTCAGACCATTTGATCTGTGCACTGACCAGAGATCTAGGTTCTGTGCAATCAGAAATGTTCAAACTACATTTCTGAGGGTCTATCTACATTTTTCAATCAAGAGCAATGGAAATTTTTTCTAAAATTTATTAGCATTTAAACATAGCCATACATTCTTACTCCCAGATAGGATAATCAACTGCCAGAAATTTTTATTATACATTTTATTGGTGTTTTGAAATTTTTTTTTCATATCTCCCAAGTGTTATATACAGTAATTAGAAAATAGTATTTTTCCAAGTCTTTGATCAAAGCAGGTAACTTTCTAGCAAAGGGCGCTATCTAGTGGTACAATTAGAAATGTATCAAAGACATTTTCCATAAGAAAATTTACTGCTACAAATTACTTCTTTTTCTGTGATATGTACTTTAAATGTGTCTGTGTGTGCTTATAAAAGAACCTAGTATGAACTAAAATTCAACTTCCCATACAATAATCATTTTGCTCTCTTTTATAACAGTGGATCAATCCAATAATTAAACATTATTTACTAAATTTCATAGTCCTTATTCACTTACTTACTTTTAATTCATTCTTTATGTTATCTGTGCATATGTGTGCAGCATACATGTCAATTATCAAAGATAACAGAGCAAAATTTATGAATATATATATAAACAGATATTCAATCCCAAGAGACTTCATACTTTAATTTTTGAAGTAATAATCGACAACAGGTTATTCCCTCCTACATGGGTCCAGAGAAGTGTCCTAAGTCCTGTGGTTTCCTGTCTTCCTTGACTTTCTGTTCTTACAAGTCCAATTTCAACTCCGTGGTACAGAACATCAGAGAAAGATGAATTAATGAGACTATGGAATATAAGGAAAAACATCTGTCAGTTCTTGCTGTTTCCCACTACAAAGCTAAAATGAATTATTTTATGGCTTTGGCTGAAAATACGTTGTGGTTTGAATCATTCTTTGGCGTGTAAACAAAATGAGAAGCTTCTTTTTTAGATGATGCATACCCATGTGCATGTGTAAATAGATGCAGACATAACAAATTGAGGTATATAACTAGGAACAAATATACCACTTTGCATAAGACACTGAGAAATCATCCCAAAACTTAGTAGCTTGAAATAATAGTCATTCCTAAAAGTTCTGTGCGAATTTTGACAGGATTTATCTTGGTTTCTTCTCTTGAATATGTCAGCAACTGAAAACTCAGGGAGGTCATCTGGGCTTGTGAGCACACTTACGAGGAAGGCTTTCAGAGTTTACACTACGTAGACTATGAGGTTTAAGCAATATAGCTATGCTAAAAGAGATTCACCTATTCCTCCATTCTTATATATGCAAACGATAAGTGTATGAAGGAAAGGTAGGGCATTCAGAGTAGGCTTTATATAATTTGTAATATGCTGGAGAACTCACCTGCTTCCCTTGTAATGTAGCACAATAGCTAGCTCTGAATGAATTAGTGATCTGAATAAAACCCATTTCTGTGTAGGGAATATGGAAGTAGCAATGTTCCACTGCATAGTCATTCCACTGCATATTAAATTCCAGTGCATATTAAAATCCCTAGGAGCATTTTAAAACAGATACTGAGTCTCTAGCTGTACATTCAGAGATTTTGATTCACTGAACCTGCAGTGGATCTGAGCAGGTGATTTTAACATTCACCTGGAAACAGGGAACCATCGGTCATAGCAGAGTGATGTTCAGTCTCTCTGCACTCGTTGTGGGAAATCTATGCAGCTCAGCGAGGCCCCTGGAAACTCTGGCCAAGCAGATAGTGCCAAGAACCAGAAACAAGTGATAATGGACTTTTCCCACTATGCCAATAGCTCAATAGCCCTACAACTTCATGTAGAGTCTGTAGAATTTTCAATTTGCCTTTGTAGGACTGTTAGGGGGAAACCACAATTGCAGATCACATATGGTCCACAGGGAAAGGAAGTCCCTCAAGGAACAGCTACATCCCGCTTATTAAATCCAGACAGACTGGGGCCAAATTGAGAATAAAAACCATACAAGAGTTATTTCGGGGATTGCAGGGTGAAGCGCACTAGTCTACATAGTAAAACTTCGGTAATTATTTGTCAAGTTGTAAACACACCTAATAGAAACATGACAGATAATATAACTGAGGGTCAGGTACCAAGAGGTCACATTGCAGAGGTGTTTTGGAAGGAGATAGAGATGTGGGAACAGAGACTTTTCCAGAAACATTTCTAAAACGCAGAGATGATTTTCATAGGAACTGCACCAACATATCAATTCTAGGTTATGGCTTAGAGAGTTCTGAAACTCTAGTTTTGGTTGAAAATGTAGAATGGAATAAATCATCTTAAAAGTTCAGTGAGACCCAAGCTATTATTTCCAGTATTTTTTCAATTAGGTTCCCCCTGTGCTATTAAATATGAAATTCTTTCAGGTGCAAGTGAAGGGTAAAATTAAATTTACCATTTAAATTTAGTGAACTGAAATTTTCAACTCACTTAGGAATCATGTCACATCTCATTTTCTGCTCTAGTTTGGGAATGGGGATGAGGGGGGAGCCCCCAGGAATGCTGATGTGAGAAACAGAATGCTTTTTGTTTGTTTGATTCTGGGCCCTAAACTGCTAGTTATACCACTGCAGGGAACGATTATTTCCAAGTTATCAGAACAAGGTTCAACTAAAATACTTCAAGGTTCATTCACATTAAGTCATCAAAGTGTGACACTCTATCATTCAATAATAGAGATCTCCAAAAAGGAAATTTCCTCATAGCTTTAACTAGGAATTATCTTGTACTGTGATCCATAAGAAATTGGAAGACTGCTGTGCACATTCATCTCGAAGATTGCTGTATGTGACAAAATAATCGACAACTTTACTTTGTAGTTCTGGGGGGAAAGCTTTGTATAAATCACTTAAAATTATTTTTAGTTTTGTTGAGTTGTTTATGTTTCCTTTACAATGTGTTTTACACCTAAAGAGATCTTCTGCTTATCCCTCAAATGAATGGCATCATAACATAAAAGCAAACCTATAAAAACAGATGAGATAGGCCCATGTGTATAAATTATATATAAATATCTGCTTTTTTTCTGAAGAAATAATAATTAGCATTTAATATTACCTCCTTGAGGGCAGCCATACTCATCACTGCAATCTCAGCAGTTAGCACAGATCCTAACATAAAGTAGCAATTTAAGGAATTTTTAAAAGATAATTAATTTATCAATGAGAGTTCTCTTTCTAACAAACACAAGCTGTTTGTTAAAGTTCATTACTATTGTTAGGTCAAAATTAATGCTTGATCTATACAATTTTTCTGAATGCAAGTAGGTATGTCAATACATTTATTTTTATAATTTCAACAGATTTTACTTTTCTACTTATACAGAGTAGGCTTTGATACTGTAAATGTCAACTTTAAATTGTGAAAGTTAAGCAGATAACCAGATACTGTGAAACGAGGTTATCAACTTTGGTGGTACTGATGTCAGTCTAACACAAAAAGTATCCTAAATTATCTTTATTCCTCTGAAGTTCATTTATCTAACAATAAATAGACAAAACAAAGTGCACACATCAGATCCACCTAACAAAGAATGAATCCAACCTCCCACACAGACGACGGCACTTCACATCACTTCTTACCCAGACAAATAAAAGGACAAAAATCTTCATTAACTAATTTTGCCTGTTTAGTATGTGATATTAAAGTGTAAAGAAGGACAAACACTGCTTAAGAAATGACACGAGTAAGCATCATCAATAAACATTCATTGCTCTGGACCAGCGGCTGCTGCAGGAAGCCAACTTGTACCAAGTGGGAGACTGACTTTGGGCCATGACGACATAGAAGATCTGGAGTTGGGCCACTTGTTAGTCACGTTTAGGTGTCTCTTCTATTGTATATTGTTGTTAGTCAGTCCTTTGCTTTTCCCTCAGATTTGTGGTACTTGCAAAATGTCATTTCACTTGGTGTTTAAAATTAAAATCACCTTCCTCAAAACCCCTGGTCATATCTTCTTTGCAAAATATGTTTTCTCTTTATTTATGAAATGGAATAATACATTGATTTGTGTAAATAGAGGGTTGAGGGAGAGCTAGGTCTAGTGAAAATGGGGGAGACAGTGACTATTAACTCGGAGCTGGAAGACAAGAGAGACAAGTGAGGACGAAATTGTCCCAGTGTAAGACAAGAGTGAAGCCCGAAACCCATCTACAATAAAAAGGTGTTTGGCTCTTTCTGGACTCTCTAGTCTGCAGTAAAGTATAGAATTGGGGCGCCCAGTGAAAGCCTTCACCTGCTTATTATTGTTGCCTACATTATAACGAGCTCCCGATGTATAACGACATGATTACCTCAGGCTCAGAATACCACACACAACTTAATTTCTGAAGCACTATGAAACCATCGCAATACTTGTGTCTGCCAAATAAGTTGAGAAACATAAATCACAGCTCTTTCTGCTGTTGCTTCAATGTATACGTCCTGCATTGATGGAAACTGAAAATAAAGCTAAACCAGGAGTGCCATCTAGTGGACAGATCTGCTATGACCGCAACAGGTTGTTTCCCTCAGGATTTTTCTTAAAACAAGACAAGGACAGTAAATTGGAGGGATTGCACGGTCCAGAAATTGGAACGTCTGGAAATTAGAGGAGGAAGCTTAAATCTAGAGACATAGTGAGGATACATTATTAACGATGGGTTCCTTTTTTTCCTCAGAAAAACTGACTAACCAGCATAGGGGTGGGGAAGGGAGAAGATGCAGCCTTTAGTGTCTCAGAAGAGTGCTGTATACATGACTGATACAGGGGAGAAGCAACATCACACCGCGTTCAGATTCCCAAGTGGAAGGCGGCTCGTCTTGGCATAACTACTGTGAGATAGCAGAAAAGACAAAGAAAGTAACCGGGAGTGTGTTTTTTTTCCTCAAAAAGATTGAACTATGGTATGGATATAACTGCAATAAGGAAAATTTCAACATGGCTGCCACAGAATGTGCAAGAGAAAGAAGGGCCATGAGAGCTTGGACACCCAGTGAGTGCTCTGCGGTGCTAGGGAGGGGGACCCCTGAGTCTCATTTACACAGGAAACACTCTTGCATGGGGCAGGAGTTTGGCAACCCCTGGCGTGTAACTAAAACTTGGAGCTCTCTCTACAAAAGTGCTTGTATCTTCCAAAGTTTTGTGCTTTGAAAAAGAGGAGTGAGGCCGTGGTTAAACTCCATAGTTATCTAAACTTGATCCAGACAGGTGAAAAAAGAGGCTGTCTGTCGCTACTCTATAAATGGACTCCTTAAAGAAGTGGAGCCCTAATTTTAGTACATCCTAATTACACCATAAGGTACTTATTAGAAATGTGGTTTTCTAGTCCCCATCAGCTGTGATTTGAGAGCTGATATGGGTACAACTCGGGGATTTGTGTTTTAAAAAGCACTTCTAGTCTGATGCAGGTGGTGTGGACTCACAATTTAAGAAATACTGTCTGCTGAACTAAGGGCAAATCAACTTGCTGCCTCAGGGAAGCAGAAGTTATAGTGTGGGAAGTAAGAAAGTATAGAATTTTGCACTGCTGTCATTACCTGCTCTACACGACATTAAGAGTGTAAGAGGACCAACTCGTCTCACTTTGCCTGGGATTTGTCTGGTTTTAAAACCCCAGGAGACTCTGCAGTACCAAGCAAGCTGGAAGAGCTGGTTACCCACTGATTGAAGAAATCACCTTAGTATGGATAGGCACAAATGGAGTTATGAGAAGAAAGCTTCATGAGGATACAGAGATCGCCTTGAGGTGATGCAGACCTGAAAGATCAGCTGCTGGGGATTCCATGAGGAGGAATTCCACCTGGAGGAAAATGAAAGCCCCAAATGGAGCAGCCACCTTTGTGGATGACAGGGAAGACAGATAGGATATCTGTTCTACAAAAAAGAAAATTGTTTTTCTTTTTAATATTAAACATTCTTTCATTTCCTGAGTAGGGAAATTGACAAAAGTGGGGATGGGGTGGAATGACAAAATGAATTTGCTATAACTCACTATCGGGATTAATGTGAGACTGAAATGTATTTGAAATCTTCTGAAGCCTCCAATTCCACCAAGATGCCATTCACTTGCATGCCAGGAACACAGTCTTGTGGTTTTCCACAATGACCTTTCCAAAATGAAAGAAAATTTAAACAGATTTTTTCTGTCATTGAGATCCAAAAACATCAGTCCTACAGACCTTGATGTTTCAAACTAGCGCTAAAGCTGTCAGTAAAAGATGCAATAAAAAGAAAGGCTTACACGAGAATAAAGGTGACTGACACTCTCCAATCATAGAAAATAAGACTAGAAATGTCACAGACTCTCTAATGTAAATGATATTGATGTGCGTTTGATACCAGTGGTCCCAAATTCATTGGTAGAAATCAGGTCTCCTTTCTGGAACTGTAAACTAGAAATTGGCTGGCTGGATCTCCTTTCAGAAGACCAAAAATTTCCTGAGATGAGTTCTCCAAGGATAAGCTATTACTTCTTATGATGATGAAGATTAAACAATGGTGGCAGAAATAGCTGGCTGCCCGTGGAAATGTGTGAACATCCCTTCCAGGAGCACAGAACCAGCCATTTCCTTGCCTCCCTTTTAATCAAGCTGTAGCCACACGATTGAGCTCTATCTAACAGAAGAGAAGCAGAAATGGCAAGGGCCACCACCAAGACAGATCACCAAAATCTACTACGTGTTCTCTTCAGTGCACGTGTCCCTGTACACCAGCCAGGATGGCAGCCCACAGGATATTCTCGGAAACATTTGGTGAAGACAGACCCTCCAACTACCTGTGAACCCCTAAGACTGTAATCTCTCACCTCATTCATAATGTACATGAGAAAGAAAAACTGGATTCAGCGTCTCTGCTTGGGGGATATTGTCAAGGAAGTTAGACTACTTCCACTAATTTAGATGAAAATTTAGGGCAGAGTGTGTTGAGGCCCTTTAGCAGCTTTCTGGGAAAGAAAATATCCAGGGCAGGCGATACCCAATGCTGTGGGCTCGGGCATTTCAGTACAGAAGGCAGAAATACTTTCCTGAATGAAATCTATTGCCAGCAGAGAGCGTTGTTCATTGTAAATGGATTTTTCACACAGTGAGCAAGATTTCTTTTTAATTTATTTCTGCTACAAGTGCTAAATATCGTGTCTCTTAGTAAAAAAAAAATTTAGATGGAATGCGGGCAAAAGGGAATTCATCACGCCACTAAATATTTCTTTTATTTCTCCAAATTAAGATTCCTTTTAAACATAGGATTTAAGTTACAAGGCATCCTAGCGGCTTCTGAATGTCCTCATCATATTTGAAGAAGTGCACGTGTCTCCCAAGGACCTAGAAAGTGGAGAGTGGGTCAAATGCGCCAACTGCTTACAAGAAGGAAACCCCGTAAGTGAGGGAAGTGTCGTTAATAAGTGGAAAGGTTCCATTTTATTGAGTGTACACACTTAGGGTCACCATTTCAGGTTTCCTTTCAAGGAACACTGCCAAGATTACAGTTTATAATTAAATTCCCATTTTTACAAAGATGTCAGTTAGTTTATTCAATGGCTTTATGATTTCATTAATGACTAAGACAACTTATTTTAAGCATGAGTAGTTCGAATAGTAAAGTGTAGCTTAGCTTACTAACTGGATGTTCCAGAGGGACTGCTTCCCTGTGAGAGGGCAATTCACTGGAAGAGTTCCTTATGTTTCAACTTGTTCTCGCTTCTTGTATTTTATGACTCAGTCACGTGGTTTCCACACAACTGTCTTAATAGCAGCTGCTGCCTAATGTCTCCACAACACACACACACGCACTCGCATATGCACATGCACATTTTCTGTTTTATATATTTAGTTATAGGTTTGAGGTGTGACTACCAGAAGAAGCAAAACTACACACAAATCTACAAAGACGTACCTGTTCCAATGAACACATTGACTATCTTATAATTCAATGTAAGAACAAACCTAATCATGTAAGAATTATATAATGGACCAGGGACAAACAGGAGCTGGACCCTAAAACACATATCAATAGCTTTGTTACCCTGAGCTCAGGCTTTGCATGCCCTCTTAGAAGCATTTCTTTGGGTGGAGGAATAGCGAGACTTCTTCTTGTATACAGCTGGATACTTTTGCCTACCGCCATATAATGCAAAAGACAAGAAGGAGATGTGCCCAACTAATGACACTTTGGGGTAGTGGAGGTAGAAGTGAATCGGAATCGTCCAATAAAATTTCTGATCTAATATTTGGTTAAAACTAAACACTTATAGAGATCGCAAAATTCCTTAAAAGGCCTTACATTTATGTAAATATTTGGTAAAATCTCTTAAAAATAGAATTCTAGGAAGTCTATGATTGGTAGCAGAGTGCCATTCGCACATATGTAAGCAGTCACACGTCACTTAAAGATGGGGATACATTCTGAAAAATGAGAAGATAATTTGGGCATTAAGGAAACTCTATAGCATATACTTACACAAAGTTAGATGGCAGAGTCTAATACATATATACATATATATATGTATATATATGTGTGTGTGTGTGTGTGTGTGTGTATGAAACCATGTACATCACTTCTGTGGCTTGGATTATGCTAGGAGTTTGAAGGATATAAAATTAGAAGTCTATTTTTTAAGAAATTTGTACCACATTGGGAAACAAAGCTTATACAGTGAAACAACACAATAATCCAAGAAAGCAATACATGATAAAATACCCAAACAAAAGCTCACAGAACTGGGAAAAGAAAGCTGTCCTGTGTTAGAAAATTTGGAACTATAAATCCAGCCTCAACTCTGCAATAGTCAGAGGATACTGAGAAGTTCACTTCAATTATCTGGGACTGACCGATGGATTGGACTATTTGGTCTTTAAAATTCCTCCCACTTCTAAATGCAAGGTTTTAACTTGAAAGATAACCAAACCAGTAAGAGAACAAGCGTGTTCCTCAAAGGACATTTGGAGAAAACGAGACTTGAAATAAAACTTAAAGTAGCTTCTAGAAATTGTCCAAGAAGGATAAGGAAGTCAGGCACTCAAACGTGGTGGTAAAAACATGAAATGTAAATCTTGTGTGCAATGACATACCATCAGAGCTCAATGCAGAATCCGTGTCACAGGTAGCAGCCGGGTAGGATGAGATGTTTTGAAAATCAGAGTGAGACTATGACAAGCATCTTTATAAAGCGATAAGAGGGATATGGTTAGGGGATAACAAAGCAAGAACCATGAGTCGAGGGAGCACTTGGGGTAGTTGTGGTAGTTGAAGGAGTTGCGGTAATGAAACAGAATTACACAGGGAACCCAAATGACACTTTATAGACTGGGATTACTGCAGAAAGGGGCAGCTAGTCAGATAGGATGTTATGCGGGAGAATATATTTGTGTCAAACGGCACAGAGATATGCTGGTTCTAGGCTATTCCCAAAGCAAACAGAGGAAACCTAATGGCTGTACTTTACTTGTTTGTTTCATGAATAGAGCAGACACTTATAATCAGTTCTGTTCCCTCATCCTGTGTCCATACACAGAAACAGACACTGAGAAACTGCTGTTACTGCCAACACAGGAGGAGACAATATAACAATCACTTGTATTTTCTAAACTCTTGTTATAAATATACATTTTGAAACAAAACATAAAAACAGTAATTTTAGAAAGTGAGTATATCACAGAGGCACCAAAAAGGATTTTGACTTGAACAGGGAATGGTAGCCATATCCATAAGGTGAGACGTGCTTTGCTGTAGCCAAAAAAAAAAAAAAACAAAAAAAAAACAAAAAACCTAGTTTTTTAAATCTTCAAACTACTAATAGTTTAAAACATGAAAGATTAGTTGTGTGTGTCTGGGGAAAGAAAAAGAGAGGAAGTCTTTGCCATTATGCTCCAGAAATGAAAAGTTTTTGCCCACTCAGAGATGGTTTAGTGAAAAAATGTCGTGTTCCACATCTTGTGGAAACAAAAAGAAGCAAGCGACAGAGGAACCAAATTAATCTGACTCACAGAAGCGAAGAGGAAATTGAAGAGTTTAACACTTCCTCTATGTGAAAAATTGCTAAGCCAAAATTGTTTAGCAGCAGTTGTGTTCTACAGATAGGAAGCAAAAACGCACTTATCTTGTAGCATGCTATTAAGTTAAATATCAGGAACGGTTCGTTTACTGTACGAACTCTTTCTGAATACCGCAGATGAAAGAAATACAAAATATGGCAAAGTGATGGAATAAGTTTTCAAAGGATACTGAGAAAGAGCAAAGTAGTCACAAATTCTCTGACATGCAGACCTGTCAAATGGGAATCACAGCACTCAGAGACTTACAAGAGAAATATTAAATCAAGTCTAATGGAGAACAACAAATGAAAGAATTAGGAAGTAATACTGAATATATTACTATATTCAAAATTCTTCCAAGGCATGATAAATAGTTCATGTTGATTATATATACTCATTATTAACAATTCTAAACAATGTAGTATAGTGTAATTAAACTCAGCAAAACTTAATGAAACCATAAACAATTCACACGGATTACCACTATCCATAAAGAACCCTTTTTATCATTAAACAATAGCATAAATATATTTTTACCTATTTATTAGACAATTTTTCAGCTTTATGGAGGTATAATCAACATAAAGTGAACTGCACATATTTAAAATGTACAAAGTATTGAACTTGATATATGTTTACACCCATGAAACCATCACCATAACCAATAAAATTATGTAGGATGAAACTTTTAGTGGCAATGGGTATAATGATTATCTTGAACTGTGTATTTAGCTGATTTTTTTTTTCTTTTTTGGTCCCAGGGATCGAACTCGGGGCTTTGCGCTTGCTAGGCAAGCACTCTAACCACTGAGCTAAATCCCCAGCTTAGCTGATATTTTTAAATGTTAAATAAACTGTAACTCACTTAGTCATCCTAGAAGTCCTACACAACTGGTGTTATTTTTATCCCCATTTAAGAAAACTAAGGTATAAGTAGATTAAGTAAACTGCTGGCAGTCGTTCAACTAGTGTCCATCTAAGTTGAAACTAGCCATTCTGGAATATAAATTGTGTATGCAAATGTAATGTCTCTCTATAGCGATAGAAGTAGCAGACAGAGAGATAGAATTTCTTTTGTAAAAATTAAATCACATTTTAAGGGTATATGTCAAATTAGAAGTAGTCAATTTTATTTTACTTGGATTTAATAAAATATAAACAGATGTGAAAATGAAGGAATTATTGAATTTTAAATAAACTCTTCTTCATCACTACAGATATTATTTCTACAAGATCCCTTTAAATTAAAAAAAATAAATTCTTATAAACAGTAACAGAGTAAAAGGAAATTGTGTCTCTAAGTTGGTTTATTTAGTTTCCCTTTAGGTTTAGCACTAAGATATTATTTAACTCTAAAGTAAGGCTCTTTAAGATGCTGGCTGGACGTCCTGCTGGCTCTGAAAAGCTCTTTTCTCTGGAGGTGAGTTTATTGTGCCACAGAGTGACTGGGAGGGAGAGGTGTAGGAAACAGAAGGAGTCTCTGCTAAGCATGAAAACACAAATTGCTGATTGAAACCAACTGGGATTTTGCCTATCCTCCCAGAAGTCTTTAGGAAGATCTGGAGATTTTTGGTTAGGGTTAGGGGAGCGTTTCTCCCACAATTTTGGGGAGAGTTTCTAGCATCTAGTGGACAGAAGTGAGAACACCGCTAATTCATCCTACAAGACACAGGCCAGCCGCCTATAACAAAGAATTGTTTGGCCACAAAAGCCAAAGATCCTACTGCTGAACAGGCCTTCCTGAAGAGAAATCATGAATCACCCAAAGCCCTGAGCAGAACATTGAGAGCAAGGAGCAGAGCAGTCAAAATAGCAGGGAGCTCACCTCATTGTCCACAGTAGCGGGGCTCTTGCAGGAAACAGTGGCGGACTGCTTTGGAGAAGACGAAGATTGTTAGGGGAGAACCTGGTCTCCAAAACTCTCTCCAAGCATGACTGACTCACCCTGGAAGCAGGTGTTCCTTGTCTTCACTCACCGACAAACCTGTTGAAATAAACTCCTTTCACCTGCCTAGAAGGTTAACGAGGTCTTTTTTTTTTTAATAGAGCAAAATCCTAATAGAATATTTAGGTTTGATGACTGATACTGTAGCTCTATGCTTTTCAGTATTGAACACACATCTAACTACTTATTAAAAGGTTTTCTCCAAATCACGCATTCATTTTCATTTCACCGAAATGTATTCAAGTCTTTTCCCACATATACTGTCATTCTCCTACACATAATAAAATTAAACCTAATAGTCATATTACTGGTATTCTCTGGTCTTCAAGCAAATATTTGATGTCTAGTAAGTTAAAATAATGAAAAATATTTAAATGGAGACTGAGTAAGGTTACATCTATATTGTCTTTTTAAAATGTAATTATATAATAAAATAAGAATCACTTAATAAAAACATCCACAATTCAAAATAATACATTAATAGTGTTGTGAAAATTGTGTCTAATAATGCATACAGAATTTCAAAAGTAAAGTTACAAGAAAAGTCCATAGTCTTAAGATGGTTTTACTTTTCTGAAATATCAAAATTTTGGTAAATTAAATGCTTAAACCTTATTAGTTCTCCCTTTGCTATGGGTCTAATACTTCCATATCTGTTTATAATCTGTTTGCAATCATTATGATATAGTTATTTTAGATATATCTATGGCACAGTATTAACTTAAATTACATTTTATTAATAAATATGAGCAAATCTCAATATAACAACTCAGTGGTAATCGACCGTGTATTAAATATTTGAAAATGAAGAAACTGTGAAATCCTTCAATCCAAAGATTTATTTTCCACAGGTATAAACAATATGTCATAATAATTATTACATCATGATAATGCATATAAAAGTATGCTGCATGGTTATGGACAAATGTTACATGTTCATAAATATTTTCAGTTTTTGTTGTTGATACTTTTTAAATAATGATAATAGAAAAATAATTTTCATTTTACAAAAAATTCAGGGTCAACAGGTACAAAGCTGATTATAGCTACAACAGTTTATTTCATGTGCATAATTCTACAGATTTTTAAAAACTTAACTCATTATATAAATTGGGTAAGAAACTTTCAAAATTGAAAATGAGTGACATGGTTTTTATTATCATTCCATCTACTTACTGGAAGCTCAGGAAATGAAAGGCCAAATAAGTACCAATCATGACCACCTTTAAAAAAAAAAAAATTCTTCCAGCAGAGAAGAACTTGACCCCACAAAAGTGCTTGTCTCCGCCACGTAGAAGTCAAATGATATTTCTGTCTGACAGAAAAAGGTGAAAATGTGGTTGTCTCTAAATTAAAATGTTTGTAATAGTGTTGATGGAATGTTTGTAATAGTGTTGATGATCCAAATACTGTGACAAGTGGATAAGGCCAAGCAGCTGACCATGACACTAAATATGGAGAGCAAGTACTCATCACCACTAAGGCAAGATGTAATGTAACCCACATTAACTGTCATAACAATGCCAGCCAAGCTGGACGTCCCATTTTACACAATAAGTAAAAATCTGAGAAAGATTAGAATGTTAGCAAGGACCACAGATCTAGTTCTAAATACATTTAACCAAAACGTTGAGGGCTAGAGGAGGTGCTATGTGACTTCAGGTCTAATGTGAGAGTTAAGAATACGAGGATTAGTGAAAACTTTTCATTCATGACTCCAGAGATTTAGGATCAATTTTTACATCCTACTGAAACATACAGAACATTAAGTAGTAGAGTCGTCTATGATTTTAACCAGAGGAAAATTATAGTAAAGCAAGCCATTAATTTGGCATGAATGAAAGGAATCCTGGTCACTGTTCCTTTTTGGGAAGGGGACATTGTGGGGAGGCATTGGTATTCCAGTGTGCTATATATCTCAGCAATATTTTTAATTTGGATTTTTTTCTGAAATTTCTAAATTTATTTTTATTTTTTGTTTTCATGCAAGAACTCCATTTCTTCTTGATAGGATAAAACTATTCAATGTGTTCAATGTGAATGCTAAGCAGTAGTCTTTCAAAAAGTGCTATCCTGAACAATTTAGGAGAAAGCTTAATTCCAAGCTCTAAATTAAACTGTTAAGTTTGTAGAAGATATTAATTGGGTCTTCAAGAGTAACCTCATTCTCTTTTATTTTTAAAGAAATTCTTTAAGGAAGGTGGTTTCTGCATCCAGATCTCCGTTCCTTCTACAGAATGAATTTACCTGACATTTCTCAAGTCAGGATCAAGTGATGGTCCTGAATATTGAACTTAGGACCTTAGCACTGAGCTAAATCCCAGATGTTTTGTTCTGTTTTGTTTTGTTTTGTGACAGAGTTTTACTAAGTTGCTAAGTTGCCCAGCCTGGGCTCGAACTTGAGATCTTAGTGTCCCAGTCTACTAGGATTATAGACACACGCCATAATCCCCAGCTAATTTATATTTTTAAAACAAAACCTCTTTATTGACTAATGCACTAATAATGGTAACATTAATTATTAATAAAGATGGTAAGTCGAAGGTGCTATTTGGTGGTAGCCACCTTCCAAGATGACCCCAATGTCTCTTACGTCCTGATAGTCACATTTTGTGTGGTCCCCTCCCACTCTGTAAAGCTAAACTGTAAAATCAAAAATACTGCATACATAATGGAGTGACTATTCTAGTGGTAGTTCAATAAAAATTGAATTTCTTCTTTGCTTTCTCTTGGATCAGTTGAGGTGCCAACAGCCTCTTTCAATATAATACAAATTTAAGGTCTATGTGGCGAAAAGTTGCCAGCTCCTACCAAAAATCAGCACTGTTGCCAAGCCTGTGTGAGCTCCTTGGAAGCAAACCCTCCAGCCCCACTCAAACTTTTGTATGATTGCAGCCCAGGCTGACATCTTGAATGTAATCTCAGGAGATTCAGGCTCTGAGCCCACATCACCAGCTAAGTCAAACGGAATATTGATGCATGGAAATTGTGTGCAAATGGTTACTTGTTTCAGCTGCTAAATTCTAGGCTAATGTACCATACAGAAATAAAAATTAATTCATAGTTTTACCTATTTTAAATACTTTAAAATAAAACTAAAAAAAAGTTGAGGAAAAAGTAACAAGTTAGTAACCAGCACATAGGCGAAAGTAGGTGCTAAATCAGTCCAAAGCAAGGCGCATGGAAAATATGTGCCTGAGTGATGCTTGACTCTTTTGCATCCCCGCCCTCTTCTGAAGTCTGGCAAAAGTTACTGGCACTCTGCCTTGCCAGAAAATGTATCCAGTCACATGTTCAAATGTTTGCATTGTATTTTGGAGAGTTAATGGGAAACCCACAGCTCATGTACAATTCTCAGGCTAAAAATCCATGAAAAGGAAAAGAACAGAAAGAAGAAAGATTTCCAAGGGCTTTATGTTAGATGTATTTTTCTTCTCCATAAGAAAGCAGAGAAAAAGGCAAACGGTTAGATATAAGTTAATAGGCAGAGGGTCCAAGGGAACAAGCAGAAGGCAAAGGGAGAGGGGAATGGGAATCCAGAGGAATAATGATATTTTAAAAACAAGAACCTAATAACCCAAACTTAAAACAGTGACACGTACACTAGGTACTACAGTAACTTTTTGTAGTTGTGACTTAATGCTGCATCTATGTGGTTGTTTACATTACTCGCTGTCATAAGCAAAAGGCACAATGTATTGTGGTCTGTAAGCTTGTAATGGCCTGTAAGTTTGTGTAATGTTAGATAAATTTTAATAAAAATCTATAAAAAAAGAAAGCAGAGAAATCAGTTATATAATTTCTTAGTTGCCATCAATAACCTAAATAGTACTTTTCTTCTTTTTGACAATCTATTTCTTTTTAGTTTTATTTCACTTCTCTTAATAATAACTTCAGTCTTAAATATTATAAAGCAACTTCTGATAATTACGGAATTTTCCCTGGAGTAGCAGATTCCCGCAGCCTAATGCCTACATTAAACATCAAAAGTCAGCATGCAATCTTAGACACATTTATCTCAGTTGTGTGCCACTATTTTCTTGTTTATTAGATTACTATAATACAGTACCTATACCACAAGATTGGTGTGCATCTAAGAAACATACCTACTAGATAACAAGGAAAGAAATTCTGTAACATTACCATAAAACACAAGATATTGCAAGAATTTCAAGACTGTAAGAAAGTAGATAGTGTTAGATACTATAAAAAGATCAAACTGGTTGAATTTGGTATTTAGTATTTTCAGAGTTAATATAAACACAAGAGTGAGAGAAAGATTGCATGCATTGGAATTACACACTTGAATTCAGATGTAGAATACAAAAAACGACTGAAAGTTTTGACTAATTCTTTTCCCTGTATTCTTGAGGTACCAGAGAATTGAAGAGCTAACTTGGAAAGGAATAAGGCACAAAAGGATGCAGGGGACAGCACAGGAAAAAGGCAGGTAACAGACAAATTTTGGAAACAATGTAAGCACAAGAAAACTAACATTCTCCTATTTCAAGAGCTACTTTAGTCTAGATCTCACCAAAAAGTTACAGATATCTAACTCTAAAATAATGTAAATCTTTACTGGTCATTTCTTACAGAGGACACAAAACTGAAATATTACATGGTGCATGTCACAAACTACTTTTAAATCGCTGTCTCCACTTCCAAATTTCAAGCTATTCATGAGCTCATAATTCTGCCCTGTCTCATCGCACAGTCCCATTCATGTTGAATCTAGACTTTACCTCTTCCCCACACTGAATTTCCACCTCTCCAAGAACCACGTTTTGATAATAGAGCCAGCCAGCCTTTCCCCTGGATTCTATTTGTTTCTGCACCACTCAGTACAACAAAGAGACTATTCCATCAGGACCCACCATTTTCGTAGAGCAAAGATGACAGAGATTCCAAATGCTTTTACAATTGAAAGTTTCTCCCCCTCTCAAAAAGATAAGCCATAGAACCGTATCAGAAGATGTTAGCAAGACGGTATCTTTGAAGGAAACAGAGAGAAGACCAATAAGTTATATTTTAAGCACTATTTTGAGGTTCATCTTGCAACATTCAACCATCTAAATTATTTTTATTAGGACTATCTGATTAATATTTGCATTTCTCTTCCTGACTATATTCTTAGAAACTATATAAACACAAATACTAAATTATACTGATAGCATTTTGATTTTAGATCTTTGACAAGATGTATTTGAAGCCCTTTCAGGAAATGTATCTGAAAATTTTACCTTAATCAATTACACTGGAAAGCCACAAAATGGAGTCAGAAAAATAGAAGAGAATCAGTTTACAAAGTTAATGTGCATTTAAAATAACAAAAGCATTATTTGTGTAAATCAAAAATAACCAGAGATAGTTTTCTCATCTTTCCAGAAACAAACTGTGGCCAAACTCTTTTGCCTGAACATTCCCGCTGAGTCACAGTATTCGATGCAATACTTGTGACTTAGAAGAATTAAAAATCTATTCAAATCATTGTTTTCTGAAAGATCCTCCTTTGTTGAGATTTCTGATATTTTCTGAATCTTATTTATGTTGCTATTTGTTTGCTCATCGTTTTAAAAATTAATTTGATTTCTTTAGGACAAGAAACACCAAATGAGCCTAAGCAGCAGCAGCACTATTAGCAGCCAGGGAGTTTAGCATCTCATCGTCCACATCTGAATGAAGATAGAAGGTGGCATCTTAAATGTCTAAGACTAAAGCTGCCATCAAGGAAAGTCTGAAATGCACTTCTCCCTAAACATGTGATTAAAACGCACATAATGACGGATTCCCATAAAGATCTGAAAATAACAGACCTCTGTTGGAAGAGGAGGCATAATCATCAGTATGTCTCAATTCCTTTTTTTGCCCAACACGAGGGCAACGGCTTCATTTCTGAGGGTTGTTTTTAGACGGGTTCAAGGGAGAGAAGGCCAGGTCATGGGTAAAGGATGGGGAGGCGCTCAGAATTTGTAGGGTGGTTGGAGGTATGATCACAATATGAACAACTTCACAAAAATCTCCTTCCCACTCGCTTGTATTAATGAGATCATTTCATTTGTTTCGTATCAATTTGTCCAGCACCATGCTTGCTACATAGCCGATGCTGAGAAACATATCAAGGGAACCTATTGAACCAGATTAAATGTGTTAAATTTTATTAAATATATTTGTCTTACCAATGTAACAGAGATCATTTAGATACAAATATTACAATAAATATAATATGAGACTATCTGAATTGGAATTTAGCTAATATATCCCATAACGCAGAATGCCTGTACAGGGTCCATGAAATTTCCCCACCCAAATTAGCATGATTCCAATTTATCACACCAAAACGTTGTGTACATTCTTTATTGTATTTGTCGAGTGTTTATGTCTACCACACCACCCTTGTCCCATTCCTCAGTGCTTCCTGTTAGGGCAAGGTGGAATGTAAAGTAAGTTTGCTGAATTCACATGCAAAGGAAATGGCAAGAGAAACAATTAAAAGCTTGCAGAATTCCCTCCTCTAGCGAATGAGACATTCATTGAAAGTTACAGAAGCTAAGAATCCCAAAGGACAAGATAAATGCATCCCCAGATACATTTTAAATGATTTTAACATTAACTATCTAAACAAAATTGTTTAAAATTGTTAGAATCGTTATAATTCTGATGGTCATACGCCTGAAAGCCCAATATTAACGATAGAGCAAAAGCTAAAATTTCCGGAATGAGAATATATACAAATTATAGTCTTCAAGTTATCAGAACATAACACCACATATATACTCCGTGAACTTAAATACCGAGTGAACTTAAATATATATTACTGTTAATTCTGAAAGCATTTCATACTCTTTCAGGTTTGAAGACCACATATGCGTATAATAACAAATCTTTTTTTGTCTTTGAGATGAGGAACTGATAAAATGCACAACAGCCCAGTATCTTAGAATTAGTTGCATCTTGAATGTCCATCTAGTCTAAAGCTCTTCTTGTATACACCGAAAGTGCTTTAAGAATTGAAAAAGTAAAAAAAAAAAAAAAAATAGTTAAAATCAGGATTTAATTTGACAACTGTGATGTGGCAATTAAAGAAATAGAATTAGTATTCCTCAAACTAGTTTAAAGATCATGATTAGGGTGCTATGAAAAGTAACGTTATAAAATGGCAAAGATAAATAGAGACTTTACACTCAAGCTAGAATTACATTTTGCTCCCATCATATTTTAACTTGAGAGCTTCGATAAACAATATGATAATACTGTGAATACTGACTTCAATTCATGCATTTTCTGTAGCTTGTTTTATATAAAAATACAAGGCAGTTCAGAAAAGTATGTAATATAAAGGCACATTTAACCTAATTTCTTTATACTGAAAACTTTCTTTTGAGGGGGCACCGCCAATCAAACTCAGGGCCGTGTGCCTGCTAGGCAAGTGCCCCACCACTTGAGCTAAATCTCCAACCCCCCTGAGAGCTCTCAAAAGTTGAAAGAACTCCCACGTGCCTTTCATCTAGATTCACTAATTGTTAATAATTCTCTTCATACACAGATATAGATGTAGGTAAGATGTAAGTATAGATATATACACAGAGTTGCACACATTCATTTAGCCACAGAAATAGGCATAAGCATAGTTACAAAGAAATAGATTTCTTTTTTTCTTCAAAAAATACTGAGAGTAAATTGCATGCAATATACTTTATCCCTAATTACCTATCAGAATACTTTACACATTGTCTACTAAAATCAAGGATATTCTTCTACATAATCACATGGCATCACACCCAAGAATATTAACATTAATACAATAATAATCATCTTAGAATTTTCCCAAGTAGTTCAACAATATATTTTTAGTCATCTTTCTCCTCTGATCAATAATCAAAGAAAAAGTTTAAAACTACATATAATTGTCCTGTTTCTTTAATTTAGAGCAGTTTATATTTATATTTGATGACATTCTTATTTCCTTCAGAATCTAGGCTAGTTTCATTATAGAAAGCCTTATGGATCTGTCTAATAGTAGTTTCATGATTATATTCAGATTAAATATTTATGCCAATCATACTACTTTTAGATGATGTTTCATCCTTTCCCTTGTAGCATATCAGAAGGAACATAATTTAAATTTTTTTCCCTTACTGCGGCTGCCCATCTTACTCACTTGGTGAGGCGATGTTGACTAGATTTCACCACTGCAAAGGTACTTTGCCCTTTTCTAACTTATTTGTAGCCCTGATGGTATCAGTGACCAACTCAGTATCACACTTCCAAAAAAATTATTACCTGATGGGTTTTTGCATGTACTGATGATCTTTGCCTGAATCAATTATTACATTGGTGGTTATAAAATGATGATTTTTCTAATCCCATCATTCTTACCATTCCTCCTAAATTATTAGATTATGTCATTTTCATTATTCTACTCATTTTCCAACTATCTCACATTTGATGCCAGAATGATTATTCTGCCCCTTTATGACCGCATTAATCTTTGGTTTCTGGCACAAAAAGATTTTTCAGGTTTGCCTTACTCTTTTTCTGCCTAGGCTTAAAATCACTGATTTCTACAAGTCTTTCTGGTACTTTGAAATGATCAGGACTTTTAGAAACCAAAATCTGGGGACTGGGGGTGCTTATTACTACTTATGTTTCATTGATTTTTATGCCCTTTGTGGACAGATCTAGGGGAAAATATACATATATATAAAATTAAAGCTCTTAAATCTGAACTATGAAACTATACATGTTTGTATAGAGAGACAGCTCGTATTTACAGTTCCAATTAAAATGCATTAGCAGATTTCCTTCTCAAATTCCCCCATTCCAAATTTGTATCTCCCGCTCCCACAATGAAAATATCAGGTCCCGACAGCGCCGCTGTATTTACTCATGTGCTGTGTCCTACAGTTCACCAGAAACTGCTTCAGAGTAACCAGTCCAACTACCAAAAACAAACGTTCTAAATGAGGTTTGTTATTTTTCTGCAGTGTATGTGTGTGTTTGCGCATGTGTGCATGTGTGTGCGTTTGTGCGCACATACACGTTTGACCTGAGAGTGTTGTCACACGAAAGACATACATCAGGAAACTGTATTCCGAGTATACCTGCATTATTTCTTTCACTTTTAAAGCTTATCACATTTATATTCTCTTCATGTGTTTTAGTTTTAAAATTTATCATTTTAAATTAAGTTTTAAAATAAGGAAAATCTTGGCATGGGCCAAAATAAAACTTTATAAAAAGATATATGCAAAGAAGTCTTGCCCCTTTCCATTTTCCTTCCACCTGGAAGAAGAGTAAATATTTCATCTCAGGTTCATTCTAACTGAATTTCTTTTCTTCTTTTTTCTTTTTTCTTTTTTTTTTTTCAGTAATAAAAGCCAGGATTGGCTGTGTAAATTCTTAAATTGTTTGTTTGTTAGATTGTTTGTTAAATTGTTAGGCTGTTTATTTTTAATTTTTAAAAGACACTACCTTACTATCAATATTATGTATCAAATAAACAGAAAGAACTAAATATTCTTGTCCTTGTTTGGAGACCTCTCATACAAGTGAAAGGTGAGAATTATTTTGATATTTACATCCAAATACAATTGTAATAATGTATTTCTTATTCTCATTTATAAAACCAAGAAAACTTTCTTATATAATCACTCTCCTATCTTCAAGTAAATGTTGTGGAACCTCCCAAAGCAACTTCAATGAACCCAATTTGAAAAACAAGAGCCCAGACAAATAATTTGGGTCGTAAGTAGCTACTGTATGTTTCTTGTGTAACTGCAACAGTTTCCAGTTTTAAAGGTCCTTACCTTTTAGTATATGGTACATTCAACTAGATAGTAAGTTTCCTCGGAGAAAGACATTGACTTATTGGGCCCGGCAAAATTATGCATATATGGATTGTTGTTTATATTTTAAAAATAAGTTAATTAAGTTCTAAAATGAATTCTAAAGTGGTAGAATTTACATTGTTTAATAAATTATAGGTAAGTACACATATAACTTCAAGTCCCAGATTGAACATTACCAATTATTTACATTGCAATTTGCATAGTTCCTCAGAGTCCTTAGAAGATTTTGGAAGATGATTTGTTGAACTGACAATTTGAATTATATAGTTGCCAGACTGATGTCCTGGTTTTGTGGATTATTTCAGCACCTAGTAGCCACAACCTTACACAAATTAACTTTGTGTGAATTTTTAGAATACTAGTAGTTACTTCAAGGAAGATTGCTGCTTCTCAGCTGGTAATCACCTTCCTGCCCTTTAGGTGCCCATGAGACCTACCTTTTTGAGTCCATGTTGAAAAGAGATCATACAGATGTTTAACCATCAGTTATTGAGGAGATGACCATGTTATTTCGTTTTACTCAATCTTTCTAAAATGTACACATAGATTAAAATATCACATTGTACTCTATAAATATGCATAATTAGTATTTGTCATCTTACTGATACATAAACTTTAAACAAAGAATGAGATGTTTTCAGAATACAGGAAAGTGTACTGTACTTTCATTATCATAAATTTTTTAAAAAGAAATCTGTATATTGTTACCCACAAGATGGTGCTATTTTCCCACCAGCAAGTCTGTAAACAGTCTTGTGGGTTATATGTACAGCTACAAAATGCAGTATTATAGGATGAAAGGTAAATGCTTTCACATTTGAACTAGAATTACATAGAAACCTTTATAACTGGACTTACTGTCTGTCTTCCCCCCCAAAAAAAAATTTTATTAGAATAAATATAAGTCAACAGTCTCACACTTTAGCTTTATATCCAACTAACTACTCAGTATTTTCTCATAAACTCATAGAAGTGATGTCAAACTCAACACGGCCACAGACCTCACCCAAACTTGTGTCACCTACAGCTTCCCTATCTCAGTTGATAAAAACTGCATCCTTCTCATTGCTCAAGCCCCAAACCTTGAAATGTCACAGAGCCTCTGTCTTCTGTCTGTCTCTCCCTTTTTCTCCCCCTACCTTCTCATTCTTGCTTTCTGTCTCTCTCTTTCTACCTCCGATACATTAGGAAATTCTGTTGACTCTACTTTCAAATCATTCCTAGAATGTGGCAACTTCTCATCTTTCCCATCATCCCTGCTATTAGCCTGTTCGTAGTCAGTGTGTCACTACTGACTGCCTTGCTTTGCTGTTGTGTCCTTGCAGTTTATTCTGAGCCCAGTAGCCATGAAAATCTGAGTCATCACTCCAACCATGGCCCCGCCCTACTCAGATTCTGCAAAGGATCTGTTTCACCTGAACTAAACCTTGGTTTTACTCCCTGCTTCTCTTTGGGCCTCAACTCCAGCTATTCTTCCATTCTCTCAGTGGGCTCAAGACACACCAGCCTTGGTTTTCTGCAAACACACAAGACAGAGACATCTATGTTCCATCTGCTCCCCTCACACGGAATGTTTTTAACCCAAATCATTATGAGGGTAAAATAACGATTTTATTTGTCTTCATGTCTGAGCTCAAATGGCACCTCCTCAGTGAGTTTTAACCTGCCTGCCCACATCCTCAACGCCTCCATACCACTCATTTTCTAGCACGCTACAGATTACTTACAATGATTCACGTCTCCCCACACCATAAGGACCAAGATCTTATTTGTTTAATCAGTTCAAACTAAAAGTGTGGAATAATGATACTTGTAAGTGCACATATAAATACTTGCTGAATGACTGGATTATACTTTAAGTATTAATAATTCGTGTTGAGTCAAAAAGTTTCATTTGCAGTTTACAGATGTTTTTCTCTTACAGAAATTTAAAAAAAAAAGAAAGAACAGGTCAATTATATTACATAATCAGTATCAATCCAAAGCAAAAGCCATTTACTTATAATCCATAATATAAAACATATTTTCAATAAGTGGCTAACAAAAAGCAAAATAGGCATCTCTAAAATCTTCCAAGGCTTACTTGGCATTACATGCTATAATTCAATATCCCTCTTCCTGTGTAGAAGATGGTAGGAATTGAATTAGGATGCTATGGGGAGCCAAACTAGAATTCCCTAAAATGTGTTTTTCTACAATGTGTTTCCTAGAATGTGTATTTCTATAACACAAATGTACTTGTCAGATGAAGGCATACATACATTTATCTTTAGTTTCAGCTTTTGGTTTTATGTGAGAAGATTTTGATATGGGTTTTATGCCTTGTCTGCGATGTGTACTCTGGAGAAAGTGGTTGTGGCTAAAACAGTCCACTCAATTCAGTAAAACAAGCATGTGAAAAGTCAATCGAGGGTGTTTGGGTTCTCACAATTACACTAAAAGAGGGTCCGTGATTCCAAACCAAAACTACGTCTCGTCACATTCATCTTTGTCAGAGTTTTTGGATATGATTTGAGGCTGAAAATATATATTTTATCAATTAGACTACTTTTCTTAGTTTTACTAACTACATTGGTTAAACACACTTGTTATTAGTCAGTTATTTGACCAAATTGAAAAATAAGTAGTTAAGCTCTAAAATTAGCTAAAATGTCAAAACTGATTATGTAGGCTCAGTAGTACAAGACTCTTTGTAGAAGTTTGAGTTCCCATTTTACGAACAGTCACATGGTTTCTGAAAGTGTGGAATTCTGATTGCAGGTCTGACCTCCATTCTCAAATTATGGTCTCAGCCTTCCTTCACTGTGACCACTATCAAGCTCTTAAAAGTATTTTTCAAAAGCTGAGTGATCAAATAATTTTATGAACTATTTTATTTCATATTTTTCTATATATTTGACCTCTAAGCTTTTGAATTCTAGAAGTAGCTGAGAGTATAAAACACTAAAATGACAGATTATCTGTTTTATTCCTGTTTTCTAACAACCTATACTTCAGTTTTACAAATTGTAGCTTTTAAATTTGCTGTGTATGTGTGTGAGAGAAAGACAGAGAGAGAAAAGGAGAGATGGACGGAGGAAAGGAAAGAAAGAAGAAAGCTCTTAAAGTGATTTAGCATTGTGATAGTCAAATTGTAGTTAACACTACAATTAATCACTTACTAAGATTAATTCAAGGTGTTTGGCCTGATTGAGGTCTGTTGTTAGATAAGAATGAGCTTTTTACTTACCTATTTTTTATCAAATATGTTACTGCTCATTCACATAACTGAAATAAACACTATCTAGTATAAAATTTTTACTTCCTGGTAGTTCTTTTAGTTCTCACTACGTCTGCGTTTCTTCGCATTTAAGAAGACCCCAAATTCCCACATTTCTGCACAGCCGGGTACCATGTATTGGGCAAAGAGTGGTGAGAAGGAGGCACTTGGTATTTCCAGGTTTCCAGAGCGATGTGAGCACCCGATGCCCTCTGCTTGCTTGCCAGCGTGTCCCTGGAAGGCACATCAGCCAACTGGCATCTCTGAGGCCGCCACTGATCTTAACAGATACATGCTAGTATCTGGGAGGTAAATATTTAGAGAAGTTAACCCATCCCGGCTAGTTAAACCAGTGAACTTGATAATTGTAAAATGTTTTTTTTAAAAAGGTAAAAATTGATACTTTATCACTATCTTATGACTATTGACATCTTTCAAATATTTTCTTATTCCGAAAATTTTAGCATAATACTGACTCTCGCTAATTATTTGAAGAAATTCAGAGCCCCTTCTGTTGGCTAAGTGGCATGACAGGAAGGGGAGAACAAACAGGTGCACACCCTACTCCCACCAAGTTTAGGTCTGTGCAAGAGCCAGCTAACAAATAAAACATATCAGGCCCAATGTGACAGACAGCCCGGGAATCAGCGCGGGGCTGTCCCCTAACCTGACAAGGCAGGCAACCCAGCAAGGGAGAGCTGGCTAAGAAATGACACTTGATGCTTGAGGCTGAGTTCAAGAGCGATGATGGAAGACACAACCTTTGCAAAGATCACCATCTTCCCAAAGACATAGATACACAATTACATCACTGTCTGAATCACAGGAACACAGAAATGTGTGGCCAGCACTGTAATTGTCAAGAATTTGATCCAGGCAATGAGTACCTAAAGCCAATGTTACAGGTAGGAAAAAAATCTTTAAAAGCTTGTTTTCGTGCTTGTAAATGGAGGTTTAAAGTTGGAAACAAGTAAAGCACAGAAAATTAATTCTCTTCCACCAACTTAAAAAAATTCAAGGACCTGCATGTTTGGCAGGAAATTCTGAACAGCCTACAAGTGCCAGTATCAGAAGAACAATCTTTACACTATGTAGAAAATTGCTAGATAATCCTTCCCCAACATTTTAATCTTATAAAACGAAAGAAAATTCTATGTTTTTAAGATACTAAAAGAGCATATAGTTCTCTTAAATGGTTGGAAAATGTGAGATTTAAAACAAATTATTTCAAACAGATTTGAACTAAAATCTGCCTAATATACTACTTAATCCTTTGTGTTTATAGAATGATCTGGCTTTCCAAAACATTTTCATATACATTACCTCATTTGACTCTAATAAAGGAAACATATAAGATTATATTAAATGCAAAATCTATGAAAGCTCTCCTACCCTCATCATTAAATGTGAATTCAAAATAAACCCAGTCTCTCTGGGGCCAGAGTATGATGAAATAAGATTTATTATAGTATTAAATGGCAAAAGACAATGTACAAATCAAAGAAAATAAGAATTAGAGCTTTTTAGGAGCAGCTAGTTCAAACTCCCTAATTATAATAATGATCATAATAATTTGGTATAGCTTATAAGGCATTTAAAGATATTCACAGGATTTTCACAGATCCTAAGTGGTATATTGACATGAGACAATTTTCTTTCAGGGCTGCATCCCCCCCGCCCAAAAAAAAAACCCTCCTTTATAATAAGACTTTCTCTCTTTTGTTCTTAAACTGTCATCTAGATGCACTGAAACCTATAAGTCTTTAATTAAAAACAGGATATACAATGGAATTTTAAATTTAGGACCAGATGTTACCCCCCACCATCAAGTATTGCTGAGATTTCACTTCAATAGTTCTTCTAAAACAAGTGCCTGTTTCTACCTTTGATCTTTTCATTCTATTTTCAACTCAGCAGTTTTGGCAATCATGTTTAACCATCACTCAGGTCATTCGAGGTCATACAAGAAGGGTCGTCCAATTATATTCCTGATATCTGCTACCCTCTCTTTCTGCTCATCGCTCTCTAACTAGGGCACTTCGTTGCTGCCCTCCTAAAGTGGCTTAAGGCCAAGACTGACTAAAGTCTTGAACTGCGAAGACTACTGTAAAATAAAAATGCAAAGCCATTGTTCAAAATGTACTAAGAAGATCAAAATGACAAGAGTCTTGTGCATAAAGTCTCATGCAAGAGTGCAGGTTGCACACCCGTAAAGCCAGTCTGCATAAAATTTTGGAACTTACTGTGCCTTCCACCTGGGCATTCTTCCCCGAGATACCTACATGCTCTGTTCTCACAATGCTCATTAATCTCTATTGAAAATGCTTGAATTGTGTTTATTTTTTCTCTGTTCTCACAATGCTTGTATGTTATTGTCTTAATCTGTTGAGACTGCTTAACAAAATACATAGACTGCATAACTTATAAACAACAGAAATGTATTACTCACAGTTCTAGGGGCTGAGAAGTCCAAAATTAAAGGGCCAGCAGATTAAAAATCTGATGAGGGCCATTCATTATGAACAGCACTTTCTATATATGCTTATATGTCAAAAGCAAAGTGTGAACAAGTTCACTTTGGCCTATTTAATAAGGGGATGAATCTCATTCCAGAGGACCAAGACCTCAACATCTCTCAAAGGACCCACATCTTAATATTATGACACTAGGAATTAAGTGTCAACAAATAAATTTGGAGGATACACATTTAGACCACATCAGCAATGAAATGTGTAGAGAATGGTACTAATTATGGATTATGGAATGGAAATTGTGACAGTGCAGGATAAGGGCGTGATGAGTTGAAACATAAAGAAAAATTTATTGACTCAATAGATTGGAAATCTGAGATGAAATCAAAGAATTTTTGAATTGAGGGTAATAAAATATATTGATATAGCATAGTTCAGAGAAAAAGGGTTCTTGAAATCAGTGTATCAAGAGAGCTACAATTATTGATGATAAGTCAACAGCATTCCAAAGATGTTGTTATAGTTTGGATCCGAAATGTTCTCTGAAGGCCCACGTGTGGATGTCTTAGTCCCCAGAGTGGCACTATTGATAGGTGATGGAGAAAGCAGGAGATGGAGCCTAGTGGAAGGAAATTGTGTCACTGGCGGCATGCCCTTGAAGGGGTTATCGAGATCCTGCCCTTTCTTCCCACTTTTGCGTTCCATATGCCATGATGTAAACAGCCTTGCTCTCCACCACGATGCTCCACCCTGCCACAGGCCCAAAAGCAACAGATCCAGCAGACCACGGCCTGAAACCAAGAACCAAAATGAATCTTTCCTCCTTGTAAGTTGATTTGCTCAGCACTCTTTTCACAGCGACAAAAAGAGACAGTTTCTCTCTATAAGCAAAGGGCAGGTATATTTACTACTCCTAATAGATGATTCTGGTTTTCTAAGCTTGTAATTCCCCTCCATAACGCAAATCATGCATTTCTGGGAATCTGGACCTTTCTGCATCACTCAATGGACACTGAAACAAAGGAAATTGATGCAAATACACTGATGCTCCCATGGTTTGCTCTGCAGTGAGTAAAAATGTTCTTGACTTCTGACTAGGATCTCACATTTGCCAACATCTATGAAACTGTGGCGAGCTAACTTACAAACTTGCTAGTAGGATAAAATATCAGATCCACTGCAATTCTTGACAAGTTTATATTAAGTGACTGTGTGTTTCCTGCTGATTAATGACTATTAATGGTCACGCCATCTCTCTTGCTTTCTTTTAAAGCTAGAACCCCCTTTTCCCTAAGCTTGGACATCATTACTCGGGATTTTTTGGCATCGGGTTCTGGAAACTTTACCAGCAGTCCTGTGGGTTCGAAGGACTTCGGCATTGGACTGAGAGATGGCTCACATGCTTCCCTGGTTCTGCAGCCTTGAGAGATGGACTGAACCATGTTATCGGCTTATCAACTTACAGCTGGCACATAGTGGGACTTCTGAGGCTCCATAATTGAATAGCCTAGTGGTTCTGGGTCTCTATAGAATCCTAAATAATACACATATATTTGGGATGATGAAACTCCAGTGAGACGGAAGACCCACCGAAACCTCAAAAAGCCATGTTGCCACTGATTTTTTCTCCGTGTTTAAGGAACTAGCATATACATAATGTATATTTCATGTTTATAGTTTACCTATCGTTAGAATGAGATTTCACAGAGAGTAGAGACTACAGAGGCTGTGTAGATGATGTCTAAATGAACACAGCACTTCAGAGTTAGAACTCAATGTGAAACTCTTTTACAAATCAAGTTCAGAAAAAAGATTGTCTCGACTTAAAAACTGAGTAGAAATGTGAAGAACTTTAAATAGAAAACAACTCAAGAATTCCAAGCAGTTACACAACCCTCAAACTTCGTAAGTCATGGAGTGTTAAACATTTCCCTTGTCAAGTACCACTTTGCTTTACCTAAACAGGATTATCAGGATAAGGCCGAGAGCCCATCAGGTCAAGGCAGAACTGAAAAGAAAGCGCATGGTCTAGTAACAATAGGTCAGGAATTTTTGATCCATAGGGGAAGCATTTTCAAATCAGTAGCATGCCAAGATCCACAGAACATCCGGACCTTTTAAAAAACCTTCTCTCACAACTCTATGAATAGGTTACCTCAAAACACAAAAAACAATTTACTTGCTGACATAACATGAAAGGTATTATATTTTAGTGACACTTAGTTCATACTAAATAATTAAAATTTCAAGAAAACATTGTTTACTATATTACATACCCTTTTACTTCCACCTACAGAGAAAACTTTGACTATTTTCATAAAATAACTTTTCTTTTACTGTCCCCTATATTGACAGTATATTCATATCATCGATCACTATCAATTATCATTTATTAAATGCTAGTTCATATATTGCAAAAAATGAAAAATCTTACTCCTTTTGAAAACAGCTGGTGAATATGTTCACGACTTTGAGATTAGCAAAATTTTATTAAATGGACACTAAAACTGTTAGCGATAAAAAGGAAAAATGATTGATTGAAGTATATTAAAATGACAATTTTCTGTTCTGCACGATATACAACAAAAATGATGAGAGATAAGGCAAGACACAGAATGGAAAAAATATATAAGGGTTTAGGAAAACATCATGTGTGTTTAAAATCTTAAAAATGTATTACAGTGACAGGTGCATTGCCATTAATCCTCAGAATACTCCCCTGGCTTTGAACACACTTACCTGATCATTTTTGCCACTTTCTTGAAGTAGTTCTGCAAGTTTTCTTTTGTGAGTGTCTTTATGAGGTATGATCAAAAATATGGTGTATGGTCTGCTAGCTGGCATCTAATGGAAAGTGGGCTTGTAAAACATTAGTGTGTCCTCATCCACCTGTTCATCATTCAAATTCATGAGTATCACTCTTCCACAGGTATCTCGAAATAGGAGTAACATATTAAATTGAGGGAATTTTTCAGTTTTTAACGTTTCATTAAAAGGCTTTTTTCCACTATTACCATTATTTAAAACATTTTTGTTCAAGTCAGTGGAAACTGCTCTGTAAATATTCTTCATAAACAAATATATGTGGCATGATATAAAAGGCACTAGAAGAGAATTTTGTCAAAACTATTTTCTATCAGATTGGATCATCATTGTCAGTATTCACTATCAATATTTTACCTACCTTGGCCATTAACAAATAGCAATTATATTTATCAGTTTTGGTCTTAGAGCGCTATTTTGTTAACTAAAAGCATTGGAAATAGGGGAGCTGTCTTTAGTGCTGACAATACTAATAGCTACCATTACGGACTACTTACTGTATGCTAGTCGTTGCGTGTACGCTTTGCATGTTTAATCTAAATTCTGGCTTCAGATATCTATTTCCTACATGAGTGATCTACCCGGAAGCTCTTCTTCTACCACACACGAGTTGTGCAATTGGCCCCTGCTGATCAGGCCCTAAAAATTGGTATCTGTTGGATGCTATGTCATGCCATCCTTGTTTCACACAAACAATTATTAAGACACACAACACACACACACACACACACCCCACACACACATGTGTATATCGGAAATGACTAAAGTTAAGACATTATTGAAAAAAATCAAGTTAAAATTTAGGGAAAATAAAGTTATAGTTCTAAAGAAAAGAACTACAGTACAAATGTTATATCCTTTAGAAAGTAAAATTTCCCTTTCAGTCCCACTCTTCTTGCCTTAAATGCTTTGTTTTTCTCCTGCCTGACCCTTCTTTATTCCTCCTCCAGAATTCCAGCGTCACCCATGCTTTCACAAAAACTCAGTTCCCTGAGTCTTCACCCCATCTGCCCTTTGTAACCGTACAGAGTGTAAAAATAGAACATTTCCCCAAATCCAAGTTATGAAATGCAGAAGAAGTCAGAGTTTTAGAAAACTATGGTGATGTGGACATGAGCTTTCCAAGGTCAACTTTTCTCCAAGATGCCACCTACCATAAAGTGTCAATAACCTCCTCAGTCATCGAACTCACTGATCGTAAACAATGCGTGTTTGTATACAAGGAAACAATACCCTGGGATGAACAAAATCTTTCACTGGTAATATGCTGTAGATCACATTAATGATCAATTAATGAACAGTTTTATTTTCTTGCAATGTAAAATAGTCTACATAGACTTCCCTGCCTTCCAGTGAAAACTCATCTTCCCACTTCTGTATTAAATACATGAAGAAAATGCGGTGCATTGTATGTTCTACGTATGGCTGAAGTAATATTCTAGCCCCCAACACTCTTCCACGACCTTTCACACTCCCCATCAAAACCCTTTCTTTTTCCTTGGCCTTCAACCTGGTCAAATCCTAACAAATACAATACGGTAAAAGTGACACTGATTTCTGAGGCCAGGTTAGAAAAGGGCACACGGGTTCTGCCTGGCTCTTTGCGACTCTCACCTTTAAACTCAGCTACCAGATCGTGAGACAGCCCACATCACATGGAGGTGCTACCCTGCGGGCGTTTACAGCCAGCAGCCTCAATTAAGTTTCAACCAGCATCAACCAGACTATGTATGATTGTCTTCAGATGATTTCAGCCTCGACCTTTCATCCACCACAACCGATTGATGCTAAGCGGAGTGGAGACAAACTCCACCTCAAGACCAGCCAAAACTGCAGATATGTGAGAAAATCGTCATTCCTTAGAGCAACTCAGTGTCTCTGTAGTTCGTTATGCAGCCACAATACCTGAGGAAGAAAGTAAGCAACTTCTCCATGCTCTCCCAGCCCAGACACAACTAGAAAGAGGTGAAACCAGAAGATGAACTCAGAGGTGTCTAAATCCAATCCCTGCAGACTAACAATTCTTCATTATTTCCTGCTGATATGAAAAGTTTTCTGGGGAAGTAAGCCCTTGTTGGCACAAACCTTCTCTGCTTTTTACAACACTTTTAATGAATATTACCTCCTTTCTTAAAAACTCTCTCACTTCCTATTAAAAAAAACTTCAAGAGTCTTTTTAATCAAGTTTTCGCTTACTTTTCCAGGAGAATTGCTGTGATTTTCTTTTTCCTTCACTAGATTCTGACTCCTCCCTGAGTAGAACGGAGAGCATCTTCTTTCCTTCCCTGCCATCGCTCCTCATGTCCTTTGCAGTCTCTCATTTTCTGTTTTTTTAATTTTTATTTTTACTGAGAACATGTATTGGTACATTGTATACATAATGATCATAACCAACATGGTTATTTTGTACCTGCATATCATGTATCTTGGTCCCCCCCTCCCCCTTCCCTCCCTTCCATTCACTCACCCCTCTCTATTTGCAACAAATTTGTTTATTTACCTTTTTCCATTTTTTCCCCTTTCATCTTACTTTTCTTTTAACCTTCATTCTTTATCCTCCTTTTCCCTATCTAGTTCTCCTCTCTTTTGAATACTATCTTTTTTTTTTTACATAATATCTATTATACCCCTTTGTCCTTATTTTACACTTATGGTTTCTCATATCAGAGAAACAATCTGATGTGTACTGACAAGTGTCTGATTTATTTCACTTAATAGTATGCTCTCAAGGAACATGCATTTATATACAAATGACTAGTTTATCCTTCTTTATGGTGGTGTAGTACTCCATTGTGTAGAAAAACCACATCTTCTTTAGCCATTCATCAGTTGTTGGGCATTTAGGTTGTTTCCAAGACTTAGCTATTACAAATTGTGTTGCTATGAACATGGTTATGCATATATATCACTGCGGTATGATGATTTTAATTCTTCTGGGAAGATACCAAGCAGAGGAATAGCTGGGTCAAATGGAACCTCTAGTTGTAGTTTTCTGAGGAATCTCCACACTGATTTCCACAGTGGTTGGACCAGCCTACATTCCCACCAGCAGTGGAGGAGGGTTCCTTTTTCCCCCACAGCCCCGCCAGCACTTGTTATAGGCTGATTTCTTGATAATAGCTATTCTTTCTGGAGTCAGATGATATCTTAGAGTTGTTTTGATCTGCATCTCTCAAATGACCAATGATGTTGAACATTTTTTCATATATTTATTTGCTATTTTATTTCTTCATCTGAGGAAAGTTTATTCATTTCAGATGCCCATTTTTGGATTGGGTCTTTATATTTGGGGGGGTTGATTTTTTTGAGTTCTTTATATATTCTAGATGTTAGACCTTTGTCTGAGGACAGATGGCAAAAATTTTCTCCCAGTCTGTGATTTTTCGCCCCATTCTATTAGTAATTTCTTTTGCCGTGCAAAAGCCTCTTAATAGGATGTGATCCCAAGCACTGATTCTTTGTATTATTTCCCGTGCAGTCTGAGTTCTGTTCATAAATTTTTTCCCAACCTCTATGTCTTCGAGAGCTCTTCCTATTTTATTCTCCAGTAAATTTAGTGTTTCTGATTTAATGTTTAGATCTTTGATCCACTTTGATTTTAGCTTAGTACATGGTGAGAGACATGTATCTAGTTTTAGTTTTCGGCATGTGGCAAGCCAATTTTTCCAGCACCATTTATTAAAGAGGCTATCTTTCTTCCAGTGAGGGTGTTTGGCTCCTTTGTCGAAGATGAGGTATTTCAGTGTGCTTGGAGTTATTTCTGCATCTTCTAGCCTGTTCCATGGGTCCTCGGGTCTGTCTGCCTGCCAATACCCTGCTGTTTTTATCACAGAAGCTTTATAATATAATTTCAGGTCAGGGACTGTGATGCCCCCTGCCTTATTCCTGTTGCCCAGAATTGTTTTTGCTATTCTTGGTCTCTTCTGGTTCCAGATAAATTTCACGATTGCCTTTTCTAATTCTGTGAAGTATGTTCAGCCTCTCATTTTCTAACTAGGCTCTCATCTTCACAGTGCAGCTCAAATTCCACCTGAGCTTCTTCTCAGAGCCCAGTCCCCACTCAGCTCTCAGGTTCGAAAACATCCGGCCTGTTTTCCCGAGAGTAGCTGGGAAGTGAACTGGAACTACTAAATATTTCTATTTGACATTTTATTAAGGTTGCGTTAAGTCAAGCCTGCTGAAAATCGTCCAGCCTTTTCACACGCCGCCCCTTTTGTGCTGCATCTTTTATAGCTCACAGAGCATCCTTCAATGCTAGGTGTAAAGAATTCTTCCCAAAGTCTTTGTTCATCTGCCAGTCTAGCTTACGTCCATAAAATAAAACAAAAATAAATAAATAAATACAAGCATACCAAAACATAAAAACTATCAAAATAGAAAAGCATAACTAAGATAAAAATTTATTTTAAAAAGAAGCGAACAAAAAAGGCTTTATGTGACCAATTTTTTTTTTTTAATCATCTGACCGATTCAGGGCTGCTTGGCTTTCTCTCAGTTTTGCTAAGGCAGATATTCTGTTTGGTCAAAATGAGCAAATATCTTTTAAGAATAGGACATCTGAGCTTCAAGTTTAAACTGTCTTCTGGGTGATGCTGTGGTGTTGGCCCCATTAAACATGTGAGTGATGTTTGGTGGGAAATTAAGGGAGGGAGAAAGACTATGTAATCTGCCTTGGTTTAAAAAGGCAGAGAGGAAAAAATACTGTGAGAATTAAAACTGCAGAAAAATCAAGATTTTAGTCGGAATATAAAATTGGAGACAGGGACGACTCTCAGAAAATAAATCCAGAAGAATCTACAACACTACGAGAAGGGAATCAGTTTTCATAGAAAACATGATGAAAAAAGAGAATCTGTAAAATGTAAGGTAGAGGGTGACCCTGTTGACACCCGCACTTTCACTAGTGATATTTTTTCTTCACAGTGCACATGACAACTCCAATCAGAACATTATTTGAATAATGTGTTTTTCTTTAGTTTGTCTCTCTCATAATCCACAACCATTCTGAGGATAAGCTTCCTCTATCTCTTTATTTCAATATCATAATATTATCATCAAAAATGATTCTTCTTATGTATTACCTGCTCAATAAATGTTTTAATGGTGGGTGAATAATTATCCCCACCAGTCTGTATATATTTTAAATAGTGTGCCTTAGGATCTTTTCACTTCAAATTGTCAGTGCCACACAGATTTAGATTTCTTTAAATATTTACTCTCAACAACGATATCTACCAGGGGCTGGGGATTTAGCTCAGTGATTAGAGTGCTTGCCTTGCAAGCATAAGGCCCTGAGTTCGATCCTGGTACCACGAAAAAAAGAAAAAAAAATATCTACCACTTAGTGGGAAGTCACCCTCGGCCTCACGTATTACATGCTTCCTACTTTTCACCTAAGTTGATATTTTAGTGTATATGCTGCTGAAGCAAGCACATCATCAAAGTTGATATTGAAAACCACCTTTATTTATATAGCTTATTACTTCCATTTTCCAAATAGTTATTAGAAATATGGTGGTTACTCAACATTACGTAAATTAACTTAGATTCTACCTAATGTCTAATTAATACCTGTGTCTTTGTTCTCAACTACCCTGTAGGTGACGCTGAGATACGCTCAGGGCAAGAGGAGATGATTATAAATCAGAAATGACATCACCTATATCACAAATTTGCCTATATTGCTCAGGTTAATGATAAGACAGGCAAGATGAGACTGGGTACACACGACAAGGTCCTAAGGGCAGCAGAAGAGTTTGACCTTAGTGTGTGTGCTACTTATATTAATGGTGAGATGTATTTTGTTATTGTTACCTAAGAGAGGCCTGAAGTAGGGTCTGCACATTTGCAGATGTGCAGAAAGAGGCAGAAATTGATGCCAGAAGGCAAAAGAAGAAAACACCAACTTGGCACTCTGAAAACTGAGGCACACGGGAACCTTAACTATGTGCCACCAGAAGCTCAATCTCTATGGAAGATTTCCTGTTTATAGTCTATGAATCAAGAAACACACAAGAGCAGAATATTATTAAACTGAATGTCCCATATTGTCCCAAAATTTCAGTTTCAGAAACAATAAAGATCATTATAGGAGCTATTAATGTGGAGCTGTAACCAAGGAATACCATTAAGTAAACTTTTTTTCCCAGAATTTTAAAAGCTATATAGGACAAGAAATAACTTCCTTAGAAATTGAAAGATACTACCAAAAAAAAAAAAAAAAACTTGATTGTAGAGAAATTATCACGATCATTTGACAAGACTGTGCGTACATACGCTGAGTAGAAAATATTTTCTTCTTGATACTTATTCAGAAAGTTCCAGTTTACCAGCATAACCCACTATGCCTCTCAACTTTCTACATTTTCTCCACAAAACCGAATTATTTTCAACCATTCAGCTGGCGGTACAAGAGTACGAGTAACAGTCTGAATGGTATTCAACACTATAAACTGGTAATCTGATTAGAAGAGTAGTACTTTTGAATTAATCCACTCTTACGTGATATTTTTTTTTTAAATTAGATTTTCAATTTCCGGGCTGAGACTCTGCTTCAGTACGAATTTCTGCCTTTAAGCGCCCCCTAGTGGAGAAATGCTAGAGTCTGCAAAATTCCAAAATCATAAACTTTCAGGCCCAAGACTCATTATTTAATGTATAACCTCGTGAGCATCTGGATGAAATCTCACAATGGGAAAACTCACATTTTTCATTTTCTTCTGCAGCCTGGGGAGCCAGTAGGACACTGTGTGGGCGCCCTAGAGAAAACTCCTCCACGCACTTCTGCCTGCAGCCATATGGTTGGAATCAGCGGCTTCGCCCAGTGCCAGTTCACAACAACGGGCGTGTACCGAGTAGCTTGCGAGCAATCAGACCAGCTCTGGGTTTCATATTCTCCCTTCGTGCGGGGTGCTTTTTACACCTTATGGAAAAGGTATGCTAGACAAGAACTAATATTGTTCTCCACAGTGAAGGCAGCGGGACTGCAGTTGAAGTGAGGTCAGTTTCCATTTCACCCTTATTTTCAATTCTTTAGCCCGCTGCCGTAAACGTTAACTCAATGAACCAAAAAGTACATACCCATTTATATTGCATCTCAGTCACTTATATTGCCCCTCAGGCCAGAACATTCTTCTCGTTAAATAAATGGTCTTGAAAAGAAGTCAGATTGAGTGTCATAAAGTTCTGGGGGAGGTGGGACAAACTCAGAGGGGGATGAAGGGATTTTTTCTTTTTTCTCTCTAAACTACAATGTGTTTTGTTTCAAGAGTTTGGTCAGAAAACAGCAGGAAGAATCAGAATCAAGAAAGCTTGCCCGTCACTGCCTGTAAAACGTGTATCTAGTTGTTCAGTTTATTATAATACACGAGGACTTCATTTTGTGAAATCAAGTCAGAGCGGCATTCTTAGGCCTGTTCTCTTACTTGACACAAACAGGTAATTAGCAAATATGTATGAACAAACAAGCAAACTTCCTCTCACCCTGCCCGCTGGTACTCTGGCTCTCAGAGTCACGGGGAAACAGACTGAGGTTTCTGTGGTTGTGACCTCTCTCCACACTGTACCTGTTACCAAGATTTAAAAAAAGAAAAGAAAGAAAGCAAGCCAGCATGTCGCTCGTCCAGTTCTGAGGATTCATTTCATTTGGGACTTTTTCGGTTGACTTTTTTAAAGATAGAAAAAAACTCAGCTGTGAGCAAGACTCTAGTTCTCCTTTGCACAATGTGCGTTGAGTGTGCGAAGGTGTTGGTGTGACTTCTGATCTCTGGAGGCATTAAAAAAAATGGAAAGGAAAGAAAGAAGGACAAAAAGAAGTCTCAGAAATTTATATTAGGTCAAAAAATTGAGTTCGGGGTGTGGAAACTGCCCTTTCAACTTGTGAAAACTAGTTTTCCTGGCTTGGAAGAGAGAGTTTTTCGATGGGAAGATTTATAGTGAGGAGTTACTTAGTATTCTGGGTGGATTTATTTCAACTTTTGTTTATAAAGAGAGAGAATATTTGTCATATATTTAACTTGTTTTATGATATCAGGGCCATGCCACCAGCAAACTAACCCGATTCCATTCTGAGAGTCGTGTTTAATGTGCTGCCCGCCCCCCAGCCTCAACCTCAAGAATCTCAAAATACCCAACATAAATTTAAATTTCCTGACTTGTGAAGAAAGATGTTGGCCCTGGTGTCATGCATGTTTTCCTCGTGTCTTTCTGTATTTTCTTGCGCTTACCCATTTACATTTTCAAATTTACATGATTTTCATATCATTTGCTCTTGTCATCATCCTAAGAAAGGAAGAATCAAAATAGTGAGACCCAAAGGCTGAGGGTGATCTAGGAAGCCTGACTCAAGACTCCAAATGCTGGGCAGGCAATGAGGACACAATACTTATTATCATCTCCCTGAACCTCAGACGTTATCAGTCTCCAAGCGAAACTTAATCCTGAACATAAATTGCATTTCCTAAAAAAACATAATCTTGCCTTAAGACACCGACCTCCCTGATTACAGGGAATGTCTGTGTTTACACATTTGTACAGAGCATGCTGACTGTATTAGCGTCCTAGGAAACAAACTGTGCCGCTCACAGACCTGCTGCAAGCACGAAGGAGAGAAAGAAAAGAAATTTTGAAATCAGACTCCTGATCTCTAACTCCTTTCAAATTCCTGAAGCACATTAGCTTTACTACTGCATGATGTGCACGGTAGTATTTCTTCTAATGAAATCTGACTTAAAGTTTAAATGAGTTTAATGCATGAAATGTATAAATAAAATGTGGCCTTGATTAAATTTAGACTTGATACATAACTTAAATGGGTAGCCCAAAAACAGCTTTGGTATCATGTGTCCGGACTACTTTGGGCTTTGCAAAAGTAGTTTGGATTTTATCAGTTAGTGTAGGGCGCTTTCCTCAGAAGGACAATATGTGTCCAAAGCTGAATTATGCAGAGGACTTTGGAAAATGCAGTGTAATTGAAAAGCAGAAAGAGTGAGCAAATAAAAAGAGATATTAAAAGGTGACCACCAGGTGGAATTCTGAAGTCTTTGTTTGCAACCAGCAATTTACATGTGTAAAAGATTTGACTTGGAGTTTTTTTCTGATTCTCTCTTAATTTTATGACTGGGAAAATCTCTTACTTTCATGGAACCTCAGTTTCCTTCACTTTAACTTGTGGATCAAGATGTGTTATCCGCCTACTTCCTGGCTTGTTGCAAGGACCAGAATGAGATAACAAATACAAAAGATCTTTGTATAATATAGAGTGCTTACACACTGATAGCAGTGTCATTATAGTATAATCTCTTAACTATAGAAATTCATTGTTTACAGTTAGGAATGATTTTGAAGCTAAATACTCTTTCCAGGTAACGTATAAAATATATATTACATTTTATGTAATCACAAAGATTTTAGTGAGGGATAAATAGACAAAAAAAACTTTGGAAAACCGTAACAACTTCTACAGAAGAAACTTCATAAATTAGTAGTAAAGCATCTGGTGTTTCTGCTTCATTACTGCCTCTGCTTCGTACTAGTAGCAGTAATGGGTGTACATTGAACAAATTACCATATCTTCATAAATCACTATTTTATCACTTGTAAAATGGAAATAAAAATGCCTGCTTCATGGTTTACTGTGTGATGATTAAGTACTATATTATGGGTTGTGAAAATGTGATACTAAAACAATTTACCTTCTTTCCACATGCTATAGATACCATGCAAATACCACCACGTGTATTGAAGGTAACCACGCTTGTAAATAAATGGAAATGATTCCACTTTAAGTGGGCAGAGAGATATTCTTTGTTAACAATTTTGAAATGGAAGATTAATACTGAAGTTTCCCACACTGAAGATAAGGACAAAGTGTCACAAAATAGATGAAAGTTCCTGAAATGCAAGGATGGAGTGGGGTGGTGGTTTGGAGGGAGTTGTCTTAAACTTCCTCAGGAGAAACATTGGATAATTCTAGGCTAAACCACAGCCAAACTCTATTTATCTTACTTTTTTTCTCTTTTTTAAAAGATTGCACAATGCCACTCAGTTTCAGGCATTTAACAGAATGAAACCAGGTGAGTTGGAGCCAATTTTGCCTTTCATTTTTCAAGTTTGTTTATTGCTTTACTTAAACCACAACATTCTGAGATCTCACAAGAAAATCTGTTTCTGTGAAATTTTTAGCCTCACTTCCAAACCAGAGAAAGAGGTTCAAGTAAACTTGGGCCCATTTCAAAAAACCATCTGAGATTCTGGATGTTTATTTGAAGCAATCTGGACTCCTGACCTTTTGCGTTTCCCCCACCACCAATAAAGAGGCCCTACAATGGATTTACTGTGCAAGGTCTAGAGCCTCAGTGTCTGAATGGATAAAAATTCCACTAGTCATGAGGAAGGTTGCTTCCAAACGCACTCGGTGGAATCCAGCCTTAAGCAGATCTATTGATACCCTCCTTTTAGGAAAATCTACCAACCAATCCGTGTCCTTGTTCAGAAAACCTGTAAATAGATAATTTATTCAATATGCTTTTTGAGTGTAAAAAGTATTCCAGGGCTGACACCAGTAAGAAGAGGCTCTTGTTGGAGTAGGTGGAGGGTTTAGTATTTCCCGGAGCACTATAGAAAAAGTCAGACCAAACTGCTCTTTGCCGTACAGAGTCTCCTTTAACATCAGTGTGGGACTTCAGAAAGTATCCAGTCCTCCCCGACTTCTTAAACCTTTTCAAAAACTGAATTCTGCCACTTTTGAAATGATGAACACTGAGAAATTGGATTTGAAACCACAGCATTAAATGCTTAAAATCTGATCCTTCTGTCAGGACCTGGGATAAATTAAACTGATGTACATTATTTTTAAAGAAAGGAAAAAAATATGGGAAGCGGGTTTTGAAGCCTGCAGGCAGAGAACAAAAAAAGTTATGCAGGTGATACAAACCATCTTACTTCATTTCTCTAGTGGCTTTCTACTTCCATATGGTGGCCCAGACTGGAAATAATTCTTAGGAAAACACGTTTGTATGTGATAAATAAAACATTATTTTAGAGGTTTCTGTTTTTATTTTCAGAGATTTGCTACCTTTTTATTGAGTGTTCAGATTGCTAGTTAATCTTTTTTCTTCCTTTTTCTTTCTTTTTTTTTTTTTTACTTTAGTGTTTGAGTTTATTTTTTCAAGGAGAGAGTGGTAGAGAATGTGTATAGATGATAAGGGTATACGGTGAACAATTATCGAATGTTTCCATCAAATGAATTCAATGCAGCTGGATTCTATGTATTAGGATTTAATCAAAGCTTTAGGAATTTCAACACAAAATGGGTTGCATTTCACTTCGACACATTTTAATCTTGTTTATAAGTTATCTTATTAGTATTGTATAGATGTTAGTAATTTCTGACTCTCAAATAAGAGCATTGGTGTGCAGATGAATGTGTCGTTGATAGCAAAAAGACCTCTACCTTATTCACTTTGATTGTCAATGGAAAGATCTAATTTCACAATAGAAGCAAACTGATTAAAGACTTCCCAATTTAGAGAAATCTTGAGGGGAAAAAGGCATTTCCTGAGAATAATTCAGGTAGTGACGATAAGGCAAGTTCAAATATCAGAAAAGAGTCCACAATAGATAAGCATCATTTAAATATCTTTAAAGTCTAACAATTTAAATCCACTGCATATATTTCTTCCAATGAGTCTGACTTTTCTGTAGTAGAACATTCTGGTATTCAGGATAATCTTGTTTTCTGATCCAAACATTCGTGAGCAGGAATTAGCAATAAGATGTCCGTCAATTTTCACTTTTGGAAAAGATAAATACATACATTATACACTAACATTAATACTATCCACAGCATAATTTGTGGATAAAATTATCTGTAGTGGACTTCTAGATTTAGTGTGATTTTTAAAATGTCTTCATAAAAGCCTCATTATTGGGTTTAATAAAATAATTCAGACATGAATTATCTGTACATAATAGACTTTTTAAAAATAATATGAACCTAAGAATCCTCTGCAGGCCAAAGACTACTTGAGAGTAGATATACCCAAACTGAAACAGAGACATTGGATACTGGCTTGGAAAAATTGGGTGGAATAGAATTAATTCATAGAGTTTTCAGTGAAATTTTCAAAATGTAACTGAGTACTTTATTTAAACGTCTCCCACAGAACATTGTATATTTCTTCAAAAATACCCCGGAAACCAGGCCTAGTGGGTGAGGCAAAAGAACAAAAGCTCCCTGGCAAATCGCAAACTGGTTTAGGCTGTGAAGCTGCCACGCCCATGGAGCCCCCGGTTTCGGTTTGTATTCCAAACTGTAGCGTTTCATTTCGTAGCATCAAAAGTGAGCAGAAAACATACTCCTGACTCAATTAACACAACATACAACGCCCCTCCTTTTTTTTAACCTCTGATTTTAAACAGGGACTGTGAAGTGAAGCAAAAATAAGGCAGCTTTCTGGTGGATTTGAGCCCTGTGTGCAATCACCAATTAGCTCTAATCATTCAAGATCTTATATCCTTGGTTTTATGAGTTGGAGCATAGAGTACGTGTTTTATTTCACATTACTTTATTTGGTTGGACTTGAGACTCAGAGAGAAGCTACAGGATGCTCCAAATCTCAAGAGCATAAATGCCAGTATAAAAAATAAAATGTTTTCTGGGATTTATTTATTTATTTATTTATTTATTTATTTATTTTTGAATGAACTGAATTCTCCATTCTCATATATATTGAACCTAAATTCAAAGGACATACACCTTTAAGAAGAGGTTCACTTACCTGTGTAATTTTTTTCTTTCACAAATGACTGACTGGATTTTAAATCAAAATTTATTTGTTTATTGCTAATTTATAAGTTGTATAATTGTGTGATGTATGGGATACACTGCTTTTTAAAAATCATTTTAAACTACAAACAAGTAGATTTGCAAAATTTTCTCATTTAAGTAATATCAAAGCAGGGTTTACATACTATGGGATCCCTTAGTAATAAATAACCAACATCTATCTGTCCTTGTCCATTTTATGTCAATTTTCTGGGTATGTGTTCTATTTAGAGGACACAACTCTCCCATTGTAATCCAAAATCATCTGGGAACAGATTTCTATTATTTAAAACATTTATAATGGAGGATGGCATATCAATAACATTCTTAAAAATTTCTACCACAATAGAATTCTCAAAAAATGTGTTTCTATAGAAGCTTTTATCAGCTTTCAATCTGTAGTTATTTTTTCTCAGTTAAAATTTATCATGGGAAATGGCAGTAAATCATTACAACTGATTACTTTGGCCTTGGGATATAAATTTATCCCAAGTGTTCACAAAAGTCCACTTCATACTATGGTGACACTTTAGACGGTGGGTTTTGTTGACTGTCAGCTTCAGGGAAGAACTATTTTTGTACTGTTATAATTTTTATCCAAAAGAGACTCAGAGAACTTTGCAAATAAAGCACTACCCAGGAGTTGAATTGCAGCCGCCCTGGAAAGGCTGCCAGTCATCACGGGGGCACAACTAGGCTGATGGGGAGACATGGGAAAAACCTTCCATACCAAAAACACAGTGGTGTCCTTGATCTCTGGGAAAGAAGGCAAACCCTCAGCTTTTTCCTCAAGGATTCATCCAAAAAAATCTACAGGACCAAATCCATTACTCATTTTTTTAAAAAGTCCTCTTGTGGGAGTTGACCACATGACATAGAAAAGAGACCTTTTCAGAAACATTCAGTGGGGAATTTTCCTCCTGTCCCAAAATCCTTGGGAGATTTTGTACTGGAATCTTCAAAGCCTCACCAAGCTATTTGCATTTAGTGTCCCAAATGCCACCTTCCCATTGAAGCTTTGCTTCATTATTTTATTAATAGTATTCGATTTATTGTTTTATGCACATGCATTCATAAAACTGCAACCATACACACACACACACACACACACACACACACACACACACACATTTACCATTATGTACTTTAGTTGCTACAAAATAAATTTGTAAAACATGAGGAATTCCTAAGGAAATTAGGAGTGTGTCTTTAAAAGTCGGATCTTAATTTGTCAGTTCTTTATTGAAAGTTCAATAGGAGGACTGAAGCTTTTCTAACGTAAGGTGTTTAAAAAAAAAAAAGGCTTCAATTTTCCTTGCAATTCCCCAACTTTAATGAGAAATATAGTAATTCACTCACTTCATCGATCAGTTATTATAAGAAAAGTTACACACAAAATGGACATTGGGATATTTTTCCATCCCAATACTTTATGAACTTTGTTTGTTCAGGTAACTCTGGATCCTAAACGGGAAATGGGCGAGATAAAATTTCTAGAGCATATACTATGTTCCTGAAAGTCTCACAGGGGTTTACTTTTTCATCTCATCACCAATCAGTCTCTGCACGGTTGTTCCCACTTCTCTGCTTTCCTCAATGAGACCATGACGCGTTCCTGTCCTTCTCATGTGAGCCTTGAATAGGTGACTTCCTCTGACCCACTGGAAGGTCAGTGAGAGTGATGCATGGCCACTTAAGCAGATCTTTCCTGAGCTACCCCGTGGCTCCTGCATCTCTGCGTGCCATGGGACCAACAAAGTCCAGAGGGCTAGCTGCAGGGAAGAGAGGTGTAGCTGACCTGTGAAGGATCTAGGAGCCACGCAAACAATGGAACCTGGCCTTTTTGAGCTACACAGAGTTTGTCACAAATAATGGATCACAGGTAAGTAACACTCATAGTCACTTTACAGAGGAATCCATGACAGATCAGATGGACAAAGTCATCTAAAGTAACACATTTGGTTAAGTGGAGAAGGAAGGAAGGAATTTAGAGTTATCTGAACTCTAAATTCATGTTTTGCCTTAGAGTACTTCAGGAGATCAAGATGCACACCAACTGGTTGTCAGCTAGTCTTCATTTGCTTAATTTGCCTACATAACCGCAGAACTATTTATTATTCAATTGAAGCCTATAACTCTTCCTAGGTAGGTGTTGCAAGTACTAGGACACTAGTTGGAGAAACTTTCATTCTCATTTATCTACTTTTCTATTTTCTGTTATTTATTTATCATCTGCTTGTATTTCTTCGAAAATTAATATATTTTTTAATAATTTCAGAATTTTAAATTCTTAATTACATAACTGGGTTAAAATTCCTATGCTGTAACTTTTTAGCAATATAACTTGAAAAAAATCATGTAACTTCTATGAGCTTCAACTCTTAGCGTTTATCATAGCTTTCTGTGAGAACTAACAACCCATGAAAAATGTAGTCATAAGAGTCTCCAAAGAATACTTACCATTTTTCTAATATCCCATCCCTCCTTCTAGTAGGACATCTTCTAGGATACATTGCAAAGAGTTGTAGATGGCTGATGTAGTGAAGTGTTCAAATAATATTCTTAAAACCAACACAGTGAATAAAACAATTTGTTTCACTTTAATTTTTATCAGTTTATTCCTTGTTACCTTTAGTTTCCTCCAAAGAGACAAACTTGTTTTAGTTTCCTAATAAGCTTTGTAGATTGTTTCGTAAGTTTGGCATTTGTTTCCGTTAAATTAAAAATATGGGCTCGTTTATTTTGGATTTATTGGATTCATTATTATATTTCTATTCCCACATTTTCTATAGCACTAAATGTGAAATATTACTAAGTTTTTAGCCACTACCTTGGTTTAGCCTAATTATGAACTAGGATTTGAGAAGCAATTTCTATGGGCTATTTTACCATTATAAAACTAAAAAGATCAGAGTGACACAGATACATCTTCCATTTAACGCTAAATTATCTTTAAGTTTTGACATCTTCGTAAATTGGTTCCACAAACCTCTAATTTCATGAGCACCATAAAAAGAAGGGTAGTGTGCTTCAAATATAAAACCTGAATCAAAATTATAATTCTATCAACCACAGAAAAAACTTGAGTCTCAATTTTCCTTTCTGTGAAATAGGATAATACAATCTACGTTCATAATACACAATGTAAACTTTGGAGTTTCAAATAAGAAAACATTAGAAAGACATTTCTATGCACCATAAGAGTAATACAAAAATATTAGAAATGTTGTTATCATATCTGAGATAAAATAAACTGCATTTTCTTCCTATAACCTGAGTCATTTCAGCAGTTCATCCAACCTTATTTTTAAATATAATAAATATGAAAATAATATATTTGTATATTTATATACACATAAAGATATACTTTTTATTTTGCAAGAAAGTGAATTGCTTTCCACATTTACTCAACTCAGGTTATTCATAGATCTGTACAGGAATAACTCAATGATTTTTAATTAAATGGACAGATAAGAGAGATTTTCATGAATTTAGGGTATTTAAAATACAGCTGAGCAAGGCAATAATATATTATAACTTTCAGTTATAAATCTCACAAAAGAACAGTTTTGTTGATCTTTTACCTTGTAGTTCGGTTTTACCTTTTCATTCTAAGATGTACATATTATGTTCAATTTCCTCCTCCATCCTCTATCGAATTTAGTGTCCAGCTTATTTTCATTTCTGTAACTCATCACTATTCATCAAGAATTATTAGCACTAGTATTTTCTACTCAAACAAATGTGAAACAAATTTAAAACCAAAGGAGCTGATCTTGAAGTAATCCTAGAAGAAAACATGGTTTTCAAATTCTCCACAGCCTGCACAATAAATTAGGCTGAAGACAGAGAAACTCAACAACATATGTAGAAAACCTACATTTTCGCCTGAGTGCTCATGTTTCTAGACTTTTTTTTTCCTCTAATGCTAATAAAATTACCTGATTCAACCTAAGCACTCTTAACAAATGGTACATAACTGGGTGCCAAATGTCTACTTCTCACCTCTTTCTATATCACAAGTTCTTGTTAGTTCATCTATTCAATATCTGAAAAACTTTTGCTCATTCTTGTAACTGTAATAATGCAAAATTAATGATTTAACTTCAGTGGCTTCCAGTTTAAACTCTCAAATGAGAAAAAAATATATATACTTTTTTTTGCCATTTGTTTGAATCTACCGCAATGGAAATTCCCCTTTAATTATCAGAGAACATTACGTATGTTGGGTTCAAAATGAAAGCAGCAGAGTTCACAGTCTTGGCTCGCCATGCTATCTATCCATAGCCTTTGAAAGATGGCATATTTTCAAATATCCCAGACTGGGCTCACGATGCTGTCATATGTCACATTGGATTACCTTAGCCAGCTTGTGTCATGTTACATCAAGGATGTGACTAACATTAACCACATGTAATACATTGGAGCAGTGTTGTCCGCCAGGGAAATTTCAAAATGGCATGGTTTTTAGAAGCCAGGATTTTAGAAATTTCTGGTCATTAAGGGGAAAAAAGATCTTTAAATTATTTTAAAAGAGATTTCTATTTCTTTTTGTAACTTATTTTCAAAGGATTTGGCAATTGTAGGAAAATTACAACTTGCCATACTGAGTATTCTGAATGAAAGCTATACAGTGAAGAAGCTGAGTTGTAATATCTGAAACATTTAGAACACAAATAATCAAGTGAAAGTTAATGCAGGTACTTCAGAAGACACTATTGAATATTTGTTAAACAAAATAATAACTTTAGTAAAAGAACTAAAAGTTCACAATGTAACTAAATCAAGCTCCATTACTTTTTTTTTGTAAAATGGCTATATAGATATATAGACAGTACCATATATATCTATATATGTTCCTATATAGATATCTATATATGTTCCTATAATAGATATATATATGCAAATTTTTCAGGGAATAAAATAAACTTTTTGCCACTAACAAGATAAAGTGATTACTTATCTACCGACCTAACAATCAGATCAATAATGCAAATTGTTTTTCTAACATAAATAGGTTAAATTTATATGACTAGTTTAATAAAACTATATATTAGAAAAATATTGTTAGTGCCATGTAACTAACAGTGTTGCTTTCAACATGAATGCTTTTACTATTATTAATTCAACAAAGTCCTAACATTCTATCGCCTAATATTCTGTAACCATCAAAGATACTAAGACTCTTCATAAATCAGTAAAGTACGTTGAAAATCGTGGGACAAAAAACCCAAATGGAAATATACTGTGGCTCATTCTGTGCCCATGTTAACGCTGGAGATACAGAAAATACACACTAGTCTTCTTTTATGAAAATGAAGTCAGAAAGAGCAGCCTCTCAGGCCTTCGCGTACATACAGGGTTAACTGATAGTCTAAGGAAGATCTAACGCTTGCAAATTAAAATTTACAAATATTTCATACCTTTTAAAACTCTCTCATTTCTGGCAAATCCCATCTTCAACTGCTCTGCGATCTCTAATTCTTCTGGTTTCACTTCTCCACCTATCTTGGATGTAACTAGTTTCACAGAAATGTTGTGCTCTTGTTCTTGTTAGCCACTCTTATATCCATGACAATTATTCCAATTAAAGAAAATTCCCTTAGCCATATATTTTAGAACCAAGTTAATTTCAGGTTTCTGGTCTCAGTGTGGTTATATGGTTTTCTTATTACACTATATTCTCTTCTTAGTTCCTATCATTTAAGCAGTATTTCTCAACCACGGGTGAGTTTGCCCTCAACGGCACCACTGTCAAAGTCTGGAGACATTTCTGGTTGTCGTGTGTCAGAGCTGCTACTGGCATCTGATGGGCAGAAGCCAGGGAGACTCCGAGCAAACTGTGTGACCCAGGACAGTACTGCACAACAAAGAATTATTCGGCCCAGGATGCCAGTTATGCTGAGATTGAGAAAAGTCTGACTAACCTTCAGTTATATCATCTATATGAGTATGCATTATCATGTTTACCACAAATAGATCCTTTGAATTATTGATCTATAGATCCAAGTATCTGTATACCATCTCTACTTGCCTCCTCCAAAGGTACTCAAACTGAACTTGTTACAAAATCATCTCAAATTCTCTCCTAATACTCCTCACACACAATGTCAGTGACGCTCATCACTAACCACTACATAGTACCAAAGCTAGACACTCACTCACCCTCTCAATTTATCTCCCTCATCCGCAGGTGCAATCCCTTAGTAAATTCTACCCTTTCCACATTTGAAACACTCTTCAGTGCATCCATTTCTGTCCACCGTATTGTCAAACACCTTCTGCAGTCCACTACGTTTTCTTGCCCAAACTCCCTTTACAACCTCTTCACTGGATTTCCCTTTCCCCTCAAAAATGTCTGCAGTCAACTCACCAAAATACACCCTGAGTGAATTTTTGAAGCTCAAATCCAGATCTGAATGCACAACTGTACTTTCTACCACATGATACATAAAAACTCGACATTTTCCCCAGGATAGTGATAAAGGCCTTTTGTGTTCTGATCCTCTCTTGCTACTCCAGTCTTTGTTTCATCTTTCCTCAACTTTCTCCTTGCTCAGCTAATCTCACGAATTAAACCTGTTTCATTAATTTCACAACATATGGGTTGCTTTTCAATAATTATTCCTTTTTTAGCTTTCTTTTTATTAGTGGTACATGTGTGTGATTCATAACGAAAATAATCATCATGGGGAATTAGTACATATACATACCACATTTTAATTCATGTTATTTCTCTTTCCTCCCTTCACTCTCCCTCCATCCCCAGGTCCTCTTCCCAACTCATAGAAGTCTACCTTCCTGTTTCTCATCATCTATCTTTTTTGCTCTTTAAATTATTTATACTTGGTGTTTTCTATATAAGAGAAACCATGTGATATTTAGCCTTCTGTATCTGATTTATTTCCCTTAGCATTATGGTCTCAAGGTGCATCTATTTTCCCACGAATGACTCAAATTTATCCTTTTTCCCTGAGTGGTGTTCTGCTGTTTATGTAGACCACATTTATGTATCTGTTGACATATTGGTGAATATATGGGCTGTCTCAACATTTAGCTATTGTGAGTTGTGCTGCAGTAAACATGAATATGTATGTATAACTATAATGTGATTTCTTTAACTCTTTGGGGAGGAAACCCAAAAGAGGCATAGTTGGGTCAAGTGGAATTTCTATTGTGAGATTTTTTGAGGAAACTCCATACCGATTTCCATAGTGGTGTATTAGTTTGTAGAAGGGTTTCCTTCTCCCCACAACCTTGCCCGTGTTTACTTTTTGAGTGTGTGATGATAAATGGAATCTCAGTGGTCTTCTGATTTACATTTCTCTAATAGCCAAAGCTGTCGAACAATTTTCCTGTATTTGTTGGCCATTTGTACTTCTTTTGAGAAGGATTTATCTGTTTCAATTGCCTATTTTGGGTTGGGTCTTTTACTTGGGGGATATAATTTTTTGAGTTCTTCATGCATTTGAGATACTGGGTCTTCTGTCCCAGGAGCAGCTGGAAAACCTTTTAACCCACTCTGTAGGTTGTGTCTTTGCTCTGCTGGTTGGTACAATCCCATTTGTTTTATTTTGGTGTTATTTTTTGTGCTGTTGGGTTCTGTTCAGAAAGTCCATGTTTATACCTATGTTTTCAAGAGTTTGATCAATGTTTCTACCAGCAGATTAATTTTTCTACTTTAATATCTAGGTCTTTATTCCATTTTGATTTTATTGTATTATAGGGTAAGAAATATGTGTCTAAATTCATTATTCTGCATATGCATAACCACTTTTCCCAGCACTATTTGTTAAATATATGTCTCCGGTGTATGTTTTTGGCCCCTTTGTCAGAGATCAGATGGCCAAATGTGCCCAGGGCTGTTCAGCATCCTCTATTCCATTCCAATGACACACATGGCCTCTTTTGTGCCACTACCATGCTGCTGATGAGTGCTAGCTAATATAGTTTGAAACCCCAGATTATGATGCCTCCTACTTTGTTCTTGTTACCCAGGATGACTTCTGCTATTCTAGGTCTCTTCTGGTTCCATATAAATTTTTGGTTTGTGTTTTTCTAGTTCTGTGAATAATGCTGCTGGTATTTTAATTGGCATTGTATTAAATCTACATATCATTTTTGGTAATATGAAATCAAATCTTTAGCCACAGCTCTCTTTTATTGAAAGCTTTTTTCAGTGTATTTAGTATTTCAGAGAGGTCTGAAACCAGGTAGTTTGCCTTAGTAGGTATTTTTCCAGTCTTTGGAGATTCTTTTAATTCCATTTTATTTAATTATTATATTTTTCAAAAACACTTCCTGGAAAAAAAAACACTTCCTGTTATATGTCTTTTCTAGTATTAAAAATGACGATAATGATTTTAAGTATTATAATTAAGGTTTAGTATGTGTTAAACTAAACGCATACTTTGTAGTATGTGCTTTGTAGTATTCAGTCTTCCTAATTGCCATGTGAGCTGACTCCTATTTTTATTTCCTTTACAAATGGAAAAACTGAATGTTAGAAGGATTAAGTGATGTTCCAAGCTGTACAAATAGAAATTAGATGAGGCCGTAGAACTACTTCTCGCTAATGGAATAAGGTAAAAGCGACATCACTGCAAAAAAGATAACGCAGGGTTTGTTTTCTGTGTTTCTCACTGTCTCACCAGTTGGATATTGACACAGAGGGCGGCTTTAGAAGCTATCGTCGCAGATGGCGGAGCCCCCGTCAGCCTGGGCCCGTGAACGACTCAGTAAAACAGAAGTCCTCTTCCACCCAAACCAAAAGTAGCTACACTGGATTCTCAGGTGAGAAAAACATAAACTTGGATTATTGTAAACTACAGAACTTTTAGAATTTTATAGTGTTTCTCTCTAAACATTTGTTAATGCAGTCAAAATGTTGTAAATCTACATTGTATAGGGTATGAATTAATTTTGTTAGATTGACATTGCTAAAATATCTAGTATGACTAGTCCTTTTACAGTACTAGTATAGATATAGCCTGTAAATCTGACTGAAAATATTACAAATATCAAGTATTTACAGCTTTAGCAAGAATATCTATACTTAATCGTCTAAAAATATAAAATAGGCTGAGAATCTTTAAGTTTATAAGAGAAAACATTTACATATTCAGTAGATTCTTTGCAACATTTAAAAGCGTACTTTCTTTCATTGAAAATCTTGAAATGTTAAATTCTCTGACTTATGGTGATATAAAGCCAAAGCAAGTTATACTAAAACAGATTAAAACATGAAGTAATGCAAAAAAACATTTACTGCAGCTGTAAGATTAGTTCATGTAAAAATTGGAAGCAAACTACATTTTCATCAAAAGGGCATTTTTACCATATTATGGCACATTTTTGGTTCAAATATTATTTGGCAAGCTTATATATTATTCAAAAGAATATGTAGGGTGGGGATTTAGCTCAGTGGTTAGAGTGCTTGCCTAGCAAGCACAGGACTCTGAGTTCAAGCCCCAGTAGCAAAAAAAAAAATAATAATAATAATATCATACATACAAAGACATTGTCCTATAAAGACAGTAAAAAGTTGTATACAAAATTAAAGTTTTGGTGTATTCATGTTGTATATGTATTTTAGTTTATATTTATTTATCGATATATATGTGTTTATCTTTTTGTGTGTTTTTTGTATTTTTTGTATGTACTAGGAATTAAATTCAGGTTCTTCACACTGAGATCTATTCCCAACCTTTTTTGTATTTCTTTCTTTTGAGATAGGTTCTTACTAAGTTGCCCAGGCTGGATTACACCTTTTGATCCTTCTGCCTCAGCCACCCAGGATACTAAGATTATAGGCATGTGCCCATTATTCCTGGCTTCTTTATATCTTTCTTCTGTTAGATTAACCAAAGTATATATAATTATCCATTTATTGTTTAACATAAAATGTCAATTACGTGAAATAGTTATATGAAACCTATCACGGTGTTTATTTTAAAGAGTGTGTTGAGGATATATTTATGTTACATCATAGTGTATCTAGTAGGACTCATGAAAAATATTCTATTTCAATCATAACTGAACTATTCCTGAGCAAGATTTTAATTTTCGACCTGGTCTATATCTACAGTAACTCATGGTCTCCACTTAGGTTGCTAAAATGCCAAGAGCCAAAATTTGGTGCACAATTCTATGGCACATGTCCTATGTTCTAACTTCCCGCTGGCACCATTCTCATTTTTAAGCCTTATTTTGCCATTATCACATTTTCACTGCTTATTTTCAATGAATTTTACATAATTCTACTTTGCAACTTAGTAACAGCTACATTAGGGGGCAGGAAAATCTAGTCTTAAAGGATGTTGCTAGCCACAGTGAGAAGTAAGTAGAGAACAAAGTTATATTCTGGCATAGTCTGAAAAAAATGTATGTTCAGAGATGAAATATATATTATGCAGTTAGCACTGCTTCAATTCTTACTATTGTTCATTCATTGTTCACTGAAATTTCACTGATTTCCTTCAATTATATTAATCAAGCTTATACTCATGCTTTACCATACAAACAATGGATCTCAGAATCCATGAGATTATATAAGACTTAGGAGACTTGCATGAAAGAACTTTTCAACAGATTGTGCTAAATTTAATTCTCTAAACTGCAATATGAGCCAATTTTTGTTTATTTACATGTTTATTTTGCAAATAAATGCAGAGCACAGACTCTGATTTCAGACTTTCTGGAGTCGAATCTCATTTCTACTGCTTAGGAGTGATTACGCTTAAAGTAAGTTACTACTTGCTCTTATTTTTCTCATCAGTAAACTTGAATAATGTTAGTATCTATCTCCAATAGATGTGAAGATTAAAAAGCTTAAATACATAAAAATACAGTTTGGCCCTTCATCAGCACTACATGTATCAGTTATTGTTTCTTTGTAATTAAAATATACATTCAAAATGATTGCTATTAGCTGATATTTAAGAAATCATTGAAAAGAATAGGCTCAACTTAAGTATACCTGGTAATACTGACTGAATCAGAATTGACTCTTATCTTTTGGCAATTAAAAATTGCAGCTGATGTCACTGCTTAAACACCAATAGTGTTCACAGCAGGGGAGAATAGTTAGCAAAACTTCCAATTAGGGTTTTGTTTATACTTACAGTAGGAAGAATGGTTTGTTAGTTTAAAAGAGACTTTTCTTGTTGATTACAGTATTTGGCATGTTGGAGTTTTCCTTATGCTTGAATAGCTACTATGAGATGTCAGGCGAAGGACAACAAGCTTAATTGTTTTAATGCAAAAAGATTTCATTTACAATTCTGTTGATTTCCTTGGGCTCAATAATTTATTTGAAAAAAATGTTTTTAACAGCATTAATAATTCGGCCTAACTCAATGAATTTCCTATTGCTTTCCTTACCCCTGAAAAATAGCCAATTTTTAATGCTTAGGTACCTGGAAGACTTATATTTTTGTTTTATGGAAGCTATGAATTTAATTTATCTTCAGAAAGGACAAAAATGTATGTATTCTTGTGGCCCAATCAGCACATTTCTTAAAGTCAAACATTGTAGATCAGACTGAGGTAGAAGTACATAGAAATTGGCAAAGGTAGAATAAGATAAAAAATAAAGCCATGCTAGAGTCCTCTACATGGGATCTTCCTTGTTGGTGTAAGTGTAGGGGTGAATTTGAGGACTAACGGCTGACTACTTTCATGCAAAAAAAAAAATCTAGATTATTATCATGTGTCCTGATTTCCATTAAACTTCCCCAAAAGGTCATTATAGAGGGAGGTATTTCCTTAATGTGATCTAGCAAATATATACTCCTAGTGCCTTATAATCTCATAATACATAAAACACTTAATATCTTAAATTTTTGTAACCAACTCTTCATGAATTTAATCCCTCCAAAATCTCTGAAATACTGCAGACCTTTTCACACCGATGTCAGTTACAGCCATCGTTTCATTGAATGAGTAGAGATGCCAAACTTGCGGTAAACGAAAAAAATTAAATCAAAGTAAGACATGTTCCAAACAAATGGCATTTTTTTAACTTTCAATAAAATGGGTCTCTCTTTTATTAAGTTTAACTTTAGGGACTCTAAGCTTGGGCTATAATAAAATAAACAGTTTAGGAGTGTCTCTTCTGTCTAAATTGAGTCAGAATAGAGTATTTACCTTTTCTTGGAGTTTGTGTGATTCCAGGTTAGTCTATTTTGGAAAGAATGAATGAGGTAAAACTAATCCTTTTCTGGAGCTCATTAATTGGAAGCAGAACCATGCTGAAATAGCCTTTTCTAAATTTAAATGAATTGAAAACTCCAAAACAAGATTTTCCTAGCGGCTTCTTCTGTTTACATAGTAACGCTCTAAATTTAAAACTGACACTGTCCGTGTTAAATTTCACTGGTTCACTGATAAGCCGGAAGAGAGAGGACGTTCCCACTCTGGGTAGTCCTGTCAGTCACTCGGGGAGTCCATGAATAACGTGTGAGGACTTCCATTTTAGTGAACAGGTTCTTTCTCGAAGTCAGTAGATGAGTGGATACGTGGGCAGACAGATAAATAGATAAATAAATTGGGCTAAGTGTTTCACTTAATCACGACTTGGTATTTTTGTCGGATTTGAAGATTTTAAATATTTTGTAAGCTTCTCCAAGCAAATGACAGCATATTGACATTTTACTGTGTTTGCAAGATCTGGAACATATAACACTCCTTGTAATTGTGCAATTGACCACAATGTCACAATCGTGCGCTATTTCAGCTGTCTCCACAATGAAAACCAAACTTCAGATTAAAGAGACTTGAATAAAGGGACGAAGTTCTCGCACTCGATTTTTGAGCTTTGTCTATATTTTTATTCTATCATTTAATAAATCCCATATTTCTTCATCAGTTATAAGCAACTAGTAACTATCTCAAATCTATAAGCTAATTATAAAAGGATTTTGTATATTTCAGCAACATAAAAATGTCTTTCTATCATCTTTGTTCAACATATGTTTTGATGTTGAAAAACACCAATGTTATGTATGCCAACGTACCTCGAAAACAACTCAGAGGATTAGAAGGACAGCCCAGTTCTAAGGAGGCTGCCTGGGATGGCAGAAGGAATGTGAACCTTGACTTACAACACTTGAAATCTAGTCTTTGCTTTGCAACTTGCCAGTTGATTGAAGATGGATGTTCTGGTTTAGATCTAGAATATCCCCTAAATGGTTCATGTGTTCCAAGATGGACCTTCTAGCAGGTGACTGCACCATGGGGGCGCTGCAGCTCCCTTGCTGTCAGGAGGTAGAATCTAGCTGGAGGCAGGTCACTGAGAGCATGACCTGGAACGGTGTCTCCTCTTTCCAGGGCCCCCCATCATGCTGCTTCTACCTTGGAGCCAGCTGACCATGGACCGAATCCATGAGCCAGAACACTCCCTCCTCTTTGAAGCTGTGGGTGTCAGGTACTTCGTCCCAGCAATGAGGGAGTGACCACAGCGATGGAGGAGTCCCCGGGGCACAAGGTGTCCCTGTTTTGCACACAAAATGACTGTGTTCAGTGATCTACTTTCCTCCTCTGGACTCTAAGTGATCGTGATGTTTGAACAATTTTTACTTAAACAGTTACATCGGTCATAAATTTTAGATCCAGAAGCTTCATTTGTCTCCAAATTTACTATCAAAACCCTAGAAGAATAGTCTGCATAAACTATCCGCATTTCTGCCCTCTTCCACCATCTTTTGTCCCTTTCAATTAGCGCATAATGTAGAGCCTATAAATAGGTTCCTTAGGTTTTTCCGGGGGGGAGGGGATGTCAAGGGATAGTTTCAAGTATCTCTCTTTGAAGATTTCCAAATCTGAACTGAGATTTACATCTTCATATAATAACTAAAGTGTTAGAGTCATAAAATACTGGGTTCGAATTCCTACTTCTCTAATGTAGTAGGTGTGACATTTTAGGATATTTATTTGAATCAGATACTCATTTGCAAAATGTCAAATATTCACTGAAATAGTGTATATTCATTCATTATTTTTGAGCCCCTACTGTATGTTAGTGACAGGGATGAGGGGCTTATTGTTTTATACAGAATGGCAAGTAAAGACGGAAAAGAGGAAAAGAAGGAGTAAATTATGGAAATAGGTAGAAGAGAACTCCAGGTGGCAGAAACAGTGAGCATGAAGTCTGCTCAGAGTGCGTGAGAAGCAGCAGGGAATGTATCCCTGGTTGGAACAAAGGGAACAAGAGTTACAGGGGGTCAGACAAGGAACAGGAATTTTTGGCAAGAAGCTTGGCTTTTACAGCCTGAGAATGGTTAGAAAAGGAGGGGCATGATCGGCCACATACTTTAAAAGAATAACTCCCTACTTCCTGGGTTAGAGGCTGAAAGGGTTAAGACTGAAAAATGATTGTCTTTATCTAGCTGGGACATCATATAGGCTTACACTATGACAGTAACAGTAAAAGTGGGGAGACACAATAAATTCTAATATATTCTGAAAGTAGAGATTACTAGATTTTCTTATGGATTGGATGCAAAGTGTGAGAGAAGAAACTAAGTATAGGACAACTATTTATATGTTTATTCGTTCATTCGTTTATTGTCTCAGAAACTGAATGGATGAAAGATTGTTAAAGGTTATGTGAGGGGGGAATTGAAATCAAAGCTTTGTCTCTGGCCATCTCAAGTTTAAGATATTTCTTAGACATGCAACGCTCCAGGCACATCTAGCCAAGTACATGGATGTAGGTGTCTGCAACATGAAGACTGTACTTCAGTTCATAAGACTGGATGCAGAATCACTTAGAGAACGGGCATAGTCAGAAGCAAAGGGGATAGACTGAAGCCTGGAGCATTCTTACATTTGCAGGTACATAATCCTTGAGAAAAAGTGGAACAGTTAGCACCACATTCTTGAGATGCCCTTTTTGCATTCTCAAGCTTCTTGTCAAGTCAAAGGGACGCTGTAAACCTGCCCAGACCTAACTGTCCAGGAAAGTATTATTTAAAGCAGGGATCTCAACCACAGTCTTAGATATCAGTCAGGGCAAGGCAAGCCAGTGAAGCTTCATCTGTTTCAATTTTTAAGTTTTATTTTACTAGTACATATTTGCAGTACGTGACGTTTACATTCATCATAGGGAATAGGTACATGCACACATATCAGCACTTTTTGACTCCCATTTCCCTCTCCACCCACTTCGCTTCCTTTTCTCCACCTCTAGATGCCCTTTCTCGTTTATATTATTATTTTAGTTCATGTTTATGACATACAATGTCTACAGTCACTGTGAGTATTTGGTACATGTACACACCGTATTTTAAATCTTTTACATCTCCTTCCCCTCTGAAGTGGAGCAGAGGTGGTGATGCTAGCACTAAGGAGCAGCTGCGAATATAGATTAACATTAGCATAGAGGGTTGAAAGCACCGAGGCCAGAATAAATCAGTTGTTTGCAGACCCAAACAGAATCCTATGAGTGAACAAAATTAAAAGGAAGGAGATCAAGGTATTGGGAAAGGCAGGAGGGATGGAATGGAAAGGGATTGAAAAAAGGAATTAAGATGTGTTCATGTACTGACTTTTCACAAGGAATGTAAACATTCTGTATTACACACATGTACTAATAAACTAAAAAAAAAAAAGAAATTAAATGCATTACTCTCATTGATTCTGCATTGGGGTGAGTTGTATAATTATTTCATTGTGCATAATTATGTGCTAAAAATAGGAATAAAATGTACGTTAAATTTAATTCACCTAATACATCCTGAAACTACCCAACCCCATCTCGGAAAAATTGACTTGCATGACATCTGCCCCTCGTAGTATTGGGGTCCACTGAGCCAAAGCACACTGGGAATTGGGCAAACAAGTGTTCTTTGTAGAAACCGCCCTGCTCTCTTTATGCTAAATCAGGAGTTCCACGGAACGCCATTCAGACAATAAAAAGCAAGGTGAGGCTGTCACTGCATATGTAGCTTAACTTGCGATCACCTGCTCCCTGAAATAACTTGGGGCAGAACAGCATGATGGGATGCTAGAGTCTAGCTGGCCACCACAGGACACTACACGTACCCTCCAGCAGTCTCCCTGTCCAGCAGCCTATCTGCAGTTTTCTGTCCACGCTGTTAGCACTGGATGTCGTGAGCGATCTTCTGTTTAGGCATCACCATTGGAGCCCGTGCTTTCCTGGGAAGGAGTCTCACCTCACCCTCTGCTTTTCTGTAAATACCTGTTCATGAGTATTAATACATTCTGGCCATTTCATTCAGTCTCTCGGCAAGCTCTTCCGACGTCCCCCGCACAGCAGGGCTGTGGAAGGGACGGCAGGTCTCGCTAGTCAAGGAAATGCAAAAATGACTTTTAGAGATATTGCGAAAAAATGAGTTGACAAGCATAGAAAATTACAGTTTCTAAACAAAACTTTGCATATTGTAAATCTTTAATAAATAAAAAGTGCATAGGATTTTATTCATAGTAACCTATTGAGCCTCAGATTTTTAATATTAAATGCCCTCTGGCTTTTTGTATCTGATTGTTGCGCTGGCGCCTCAAATTCGGCACGTCTGAACCTGCGCTGAACCGCTTCCTCCGCGAGCCGGATGCTTCAATCTTGTGCAGTATCTTGTTGAGCACCAAAGTTCTCCTACCAGGTGGAGTAAAAATGAAGCCTTTCTCATGTTTATCCTGTGGTGTCGCTTAACTGCAACATTTTATCGACTTACTTTCTAAAGCACGAGTCCAAATTTCTAAACTTCTGAACCACGGGAAGCAGAGCCCTCAGTGGTTTGCACCAAAACTTTTCTAAGCTTAGCCCACATTCCTCGTTGTTTTTTAAAGCAGCATCAGCAATTTGCCCTTCACCACGCCTGCTCTCTGCACTGACGTTGAGTCTGCTCAGTTTAGATGATCTTTCTTCCCATCTTTGTCTGGTTCAATACCACGTAGGACTGTGTGTTGTCAAAAAATTCCAACTCTGCCTCACTGGAACCATCCCCATCCTGTAGAGGCTGGAAGCAGTGAAAAAGTCTTTCCACTGGATTCCATCAGAGGGGACCCTGCTGTTCTCTTAGAACATGTGTTTCCTCTCTCACCCACAGAATAGCCCGCCATGCCTGTACTTTCTTTGCAATTGTTTGAACATGACCTCATTTCCCTTTCTAGATCTTAAACTACTTGAGAGGCCATGAGTACTATAGTATCTACCACTACTAATACCTTTCCTCGGTATTTTGGTAAAAATTTTGTCTCAATATTTTTTGAATTGCATCCCCTCTACATTAACTGTCTTTTTAAAAATAAAATGACACGTTGGTGCTCAACAAAGGTAAATACTTTCCCCAAGGGCCACATGGTAAACTTGGTAGAATTATGTTCAGTTCAGTTCAGTTCTTCTTTACTTTATAGAACAGTAAATAAAAATATTAACTATCATACATTTGATTAACAGCGATATAAAGGAAACTTTTTAATGGGATAGAATAGTGATTTTATAGCATTGTAAAGTCAATAATTCTGTCAGTTCTTGAAGAAAGGAAAATATGTTCCATCAAATTATTCAGTGAATACATATATACTTATGGTGTTATACCCTAGTGAAACCAGTAGCATCTACCTTAAAAAGCTGCTTGAAAATATCCTTTCATCATGATTTCACTATCTTCTTTTTGTTTTCCTAAAAGCTTTGTTGAAGTTTAAGTGACATAGACTAAGCTGTATATATTTATAATATACAACTTGGTAAGTTTTGACAGTCATATGTTTATATCCATGAAACATCACCAAAATCAAGATAGTGAATATATCCATCTTCCAGAAGTTTCCTTAGGCCTCTTTTAGTCCCTTTCAAGCCTTTCCCTGAGCTCTCCACTTCTTGCTCCCACTCCTACCCCTGCACCCACGTTTCTGCTTCCTACTCCTAGAAGAATTTGCACTATGTAAGGTTTCACGAAATTTGATTTATACGCTAAACACTTTTTATAATTAAGAAATCTAATGACACATCATATTCGTACATACGTATTTATGGGGAAAGCACAATAATTTGTTTCATGTATACAGTGTGTAATGGGCAGGTCATAGTAATTAGCACTTCCATCTCAGCAAGCATTTGTCAAATCTGCATTTTGGGAAACTTCAGATTCTTCTTTCCTAGTTATTTGAAAATATATAATAAATTGTTGCAGACTGTAGGCAACATACTGTGCTGTGAAAACTTGGAAATAATTCATCCTAATTCCATACCACATTTTCCCATTCTAAGCTTGTTTTGTTCAACTTCTTTAACATCATGGCACTTCTCAAAATTTCACCCTTTTGTATTGTATTAAATTGTAGTACATGTGTGCATATATGGTTTGTTTACCAAGCCCCCTGTTGGTAGGGATTTGGGGGTTTTTTGTTTTTTGAAGGCTATTAAAGTAAAATACCTAAAAACATTCACGTACAAGACTTCATATGGACATACGTATTATTTTCAGTTGGGTGCCTACATATTAGTGAGCTGGGCAGGTCATATATAAATGCATGCTTAGGAGTTGGGGATTTAGCTCTGTGGTTGGAGTGCTTGCCTTGCAAGGCCCTGAGTTTGATCCCTAGCACCAAAAAAAAAAAAAAAAAAGCATGCTTAACTACTTAATAATTGCTATTCTCTTAATTGTGTTACTATTTACCATTATCACGAGGGTCTGGGACTTTTAGTTTTTCCACATCCTTGAATCAATTTACTTGATTTGGTTAATCCTTCTAATTTTAGTCATTCTAATGGGTGTATAGTTGTTTGTGTTTAACTGACATTAGGGATACAATGCCTCATAATATACATCCCTTTTGTAGATGTGGCATTTCATGAGAAAATAAATACTCAAAATCATAATTTTATTAGAATGTACTAAGTAGGTGTGTAGTGATGCATTTAGGGAAGGGAAGTCAAAGAAAGATTAAGGAAGACTTTTAAGTATTTGGAATTGAAAAGTTCTTTGATGTTATCCAGATAGAAAAGAAAAAGCAAAACATAAAAGCAGAAAACACCATGACAACTGTAGAGAAAAAACTAGACTTATATGGAGAAGGCATGAGTAGTGTAGATATAATTCACAAAAAAGGTAGAGAGCAGATTTTATAAGATTTGTTCTGCCATCTAAGGAGGGGGTTGAATATCTTAATTCTAGGGAGCAACATTTCTAGATCTGTGCTTTTGAAGACAATAAAACAAACAAAGCTCTAAAGAATGGATAGCTGGTAGAGAGACGATGCATAAAAAGACATCTGAAAGGCTGGTGCAAAAGTTTAATCTAAAGGAATGATGGGGGTCTACATTTGTATCTTAATTTCTAAAGAAACATCTAAATGATATATTTTTGAGAAACATAATAATATATCTCTTGCCATCTTCCTCTTTTTTCCCCCAGCCATCATAATGAAATTGATTTCCCAAAGGTTTAAAACTCTTTATTATACTCTTACTATGAATCCCCTGAGTAGGAAAGTTTTTGAATCCTTAGCATCCATTTATTCTTTGAAAGATTTCAATGGCTAGTTAGTCTCTTAATAAGAGAAAACCCGCAAAACTGCAAAACTCCTAGCGCAAGCCTTCAGAGAGTTTACATGGGGTTTTCATTAGATTATACATGTCTTGCCATCCACTGCCACATTCTCTTCTGTAACTCCATTAGGTAGGAATAATTATTCTTACAGTGTATTTGGGAGTTCCACGAGGGAAAAGCCACAGCATATGGTTTAATTTGAATCAGTCCCTTTAAAAAAAGTCTAAGTTAAAGTGGTGTATGGTATAAATTTATGAGTAATATTACTGCCTAGGGTATATAAAAATTCTATCATTTATGCCTAAAAATTGTAAAATGGCCCTTTCCACAAATTTTATTGTTCCATAAGAATGAGCAGTAATTTTACAGTATAATAAAATGGCCAAATATATGTACTACCAAATCCATCTTAATGTGTCCCTTATACAAGAAGGAATTGAAATACATTTAAAGTTCTCATTTATATGCATTTTGAAGTATGGAATAAACATAAACTTAAAAATGCTTTCCATATATTAAACAGGCAATGTGCCCTACAGCAATGATTACTAACTTGCTTTTGGTGTAGAAAAGGAAAATATCTTGTACCTTTTCACATACAAAAATGAGCACATTCACAAAGAACACTTGTGTGTATTTTACTTGCATATTAAAGTACTCATTCAATATATTTACTAAGTTTCTACAATGTCAAGACACAAAGGATAGCCAGATAGAACCAGTTCCTGACCACAGAATGCTTACATTCTCATTGTATCATCTTTAATACACTCGCTAGTATTAAGGTTCTTGATTGCCTTCCTACTTCAGTTTCTTAGACTTGGTACCATTTCCATTTGAGACCAGACAGTTCTTTGTGGTAGCAGCCTGCCCCATGCAGGGAAGCAGCCCTGGACTCACCTACTAGGTGTTAGTATGTGTTACTAGGTGCCCCTTCCCCTGTTGTGACAACCAAAAACATCTCCAGACTTTAGTGTTTTTCTGGAGTCAAAATCAACCCCTACTCAGGATCACTGCTCTTTTCCAATAAGAAGAGAGAGTTGTGCTCTTCATTCTAAATAATGCCACTTTAAAAAATTATTTACATAAATTTTAATGCAAGCCTATTTATAAATGATGCCAAATAATCTGGGTTAAAAGTAAAATTTTAAAGTTTATTTTATTTCTATTTCTGAACATGTCAGTGTTTCCTAATGGGACTGAATGTTATGTAACCAATCAGAAGACTAATTAAATATTCCATTTTTCATGTGGAAATATAGGTAGCTTTTTTCTTCTTAAAAATATTATTTCAAGTTATTAATGTAAAATATGCAACATTTACTTTACTTCTCTTCTAAAATCCCATAGAAGCTGAAAAATTTTAAATCAAAATATGTATTAAATAGTTATGAAGAGTGGCTACACTACAGTATTGAAATTCTTCTACCAAATTTAATTGAATTAGGACAGATTGAATAATTGTAGGTAAGAAAGACCTGCCAGTTTTGGTGCAATAACCAAGCCATTTTTCCAAGTGTTGAACTCAGCTTTATAATCTGGGAAGAATATAGCTTTTGAGTTATATATGGCTGACAATAATCATACAAGTTTTGTCATGTTCAGACAAGTGTTTCTGAAAATTGAATCTAAATTATTTTAACTAATTTAAGTCAAATAACCCGAATGAAATAACTTTCTAGCAATTAAAGTGAGAATTTGATTAAAAAAAAAGGGGGGGATATTAAGAAAATACTATGCCCACATTACCGGCAACCCCAGGTGACTCCAGCGTGGCTTGATGACTTTCTGGCGAGCCTCAGGCCAGGGAGTGCCCTCTCCTTGCACCTCGACCAGGCTGGCCCAGACCCCCAGTGACTCCGGCACAACTCGGCAGCTTACTTGAGCGCCTAGGACCTGTGAGAGCTCCCTATCCCGAGGCCAGCAGAGTCCCCCAGCCCACCGGCAACTCCATCTCAGCTGGGCAGCCTGCTGAGGAGCCTCAGTTCCTCACCAATACAAGTAGAATCAACCATACCAGAGCCACTGAGGAAAACTGTGGAGATTTAACGAACACAAGAGCCAACAACTGCATATACCTAGAAGACACCATAAGAACACACTTTTTTTCAAAAAGCATTGAAGATGCTTAACATAACCTCCCACAAACATAATACGAAACCAACATGGAGAACAAAGTAAGGGGGGGAAATATATATGTATACTAAGAAAATGACAAGGCACAGAAATAAAACATAACCCCAGAGCCCCAGCCCACCCCAAATAAATCCAGAGGATATGGAGATAGAAGAAACCATAAGACACCCAACCAAACTCTCAGAAATGATAGCAGTGGAAGTTAAGAAACAGATAGGCGAGGCTATAGAGAACATCAGAATAGAAAGAATTGCCCAAGTTAAAAAAGAGATGACAATCATAATGAAAGACCTGCCTAGTGAATTCAGGGTAGACACAGATTTAAAAAAAAAAAAAAAAAAAAAAAAAAAAAAAAAAAAAAAAAAAAAAAAAAAAAAAAAAAAAAAAAAAAAAAAAACAGAGGAGCTTAGAAAAACAATGGAAAATTTGAACATTCAATTTAGCAAAGAAATGGAACCCATGAAACAGATGCAAACAGATGTCCAAGAAATCAAAAACTCACTTGAAAGTATACACAGCCAATTGAATGAGAGTGAAGATAGAATCTTAGACCTAGAAGACAAAGAGACAATTAGTGACAATGAAAAGAAGTACCTCTTAAAAATAGCTAGAGACTATGAAAAATCACTGCAACAGCCACAAGATGATGCAAAGAAGAACAATATAAATAAGAGTGATTGGAGAGAATGAAAAAGCAGGGGACAGTGGAAAGGATCTAAAAAGACTACTTATAGAAGTAATTACAGAAAACTTCCCAAGCATGAGAAAAGAACTTGACATACAGATAAGTGAGGCATATAGAACCCCAATTACCCATGACTAAAACAAATCTACACCAAGACATATAACAATCAAGATTCTAGAAATTCAACAAAAGAACAGAATACTGAAAATTGTTAGAGAAAAGAAACAAATCACCTACAAAGGAAAACCCATCAGAATCACAGCAGACTTCTCAACACAAACTGTTAAATCAAGGAGAGCCTGGAGCAAAATATTTAAAATCTTAAAAGAAAACAATCTCAAACCCAGATTAATGTACCCGGCCAAACTATCTTTCAAATTCAACACTGAAATAAGATACTCCCATGACAAGGAACAGCTGATAAAATTTATGACCCTCAAACCACCTCTACAAAATATTTTGAAGGATATCCTAGAAATGGAAAAAAGAAACTATAATTACAAGGACACAAGTAAAAAGAGCCCACCAGGTAAGGCAAGCCATTAAACGGAGATGAAACACAAAAGCAACAACAGAAAAGATATATGGCAAAGATGAGTCAATACATAACAGCTGTAATCATCAATGTAAATGGTCTCAACACACCAGTCAAAAGAAACAGATTAACAGAATGGATCAAGAAACAAGATCTATGAATATGCTGCATACAAGAGACACATTTTACCCAAAAGGAAATTCATAGACTGAAAATCAAAGGATGGAAAACAATACTGCATGCAACAGAAATCCAGAAAAAAGTGGGGTAGTTATCCTAATCTTGGGCAAAATGAACTTCAAACCAAGACTGATCAAGAGGGACAAAGAAAGTCATTACATACTTCTCAAAGGAAAACTCCAAGAGGAAGAAGTAACAATCATTAATATATATGCACCAAATATTGGTGCACTTAACTACATGTTAAGGACCATGAAAGATTATATAAACACTAACACAATTATAGTGGAAGACTTCAATAACCCACTGTCACAAATAGACAGATCAACTAGACAAAAACTCAACAAAGACATATCAGAACTGAATCAAATCTGTGAACAAATGGACTTAGTAGATGTATATAGAGTGTTCCACCCTACAAGAGCAGAATACACATTCTTTTCAGCTGAACAGGGGTCATTCTCCAAAACAGACCACATACTAGCTCATACAGCATACTTAAGCAAATGTAAAGGAACTGAAATTATCCCATACATACTATTGGACCATAGTGAAATGAAACTGAAATTTAATGACAATAGAAACAAACAAACAAAAAAAAAACCCACATAAACACACAGAAACTAAATAACATCCTTCTGAACAACAGTTGGGTCACAGAAGAAATTAAAGAAGAAATTAAACAATTGATACAGTTAAATGATAATGACAATACAACATACTGAAACCTATGGGATACAATGAAAGCAGTTCTACAAGGGAAATATTTTGCATTGAACTCCCACATCAGGAAGACAAAATGAGGTCAAATAAACAACCTAATGTTGAACCTCAAATGTCTAGAAAAAGAAGAACAAATCAAACCCAAAGCTCATACGAGAGCAGAAATTATCAAGATCAGAGCTGAAATTAATGCAATTGAGACTAAAAAAAAAAAAATACAAAGAATCAATGAATCAAAGAGTTGGTTCTTTGAAAGTCTAAACAAAATAGACAAACCCCTAGCCAATCTTATCAAAAAAAAAAAAAAGACCCAAATTCATGCAATAAAAAATGAAAGGGGTGAAGTCACAACAGACGGTACAGAAATCAAAAGGATCATCAACACCTACTTTAAGAATCTATACTCAAACAAGATGGAAAATACTGAAGAAATGGACAGATTCTTAGAAACATATAATCTACTAAAATTGAATCAAGAAGAGATGAAAATACTAAATAACCTAATATCAGCCATTGAAATTAAACAGGTAATTAAAAACCTACCAACAAAGAAAATCGCAGGTCCTGATGGTTTCACAGCTGAATTCTACAAAAAATTCAGGGATGATCTAATACCACTATTGCTCAAACTCTTTAATGAAATTGAAAAGGAAGCAGTACTTCCAAAATCAATCTTGGAAGCAAGCATTACCCTGATACTAAAACCAGAAAAGGGTCCAACTGAAAAAAAGAACTACAGGCCAATCTCCTTAATGAACATAGATGCAAAAATTCTAAACAAGATACTGGCAAACAGAATGCAAAAAATTATCAGAAAAATTATACACTACGACCAAGTACGATTCATTCCAGGGATGCAGAGATGGTTCAACATATGCAAATCAATATATGTAACACAACGTATCAACAGTGTCAAAGACAAATATCACATGATCATCTCAATAGATGCAGAAAAAGCATTTGACAAGGTTCAACACCCACTCATGATAAAAACACTACAGAAATTAGGAAGAGACAGTTTATATGTAAATCTGATAAAAGCCATCTACAACAAACCAACAGCCAACATCACACTAAATGGTCAGAAACTGGAAGCTTTCACACTAAAATCTGGAATAAGACAAGGATGCCCACTATCACCACTGTTATTCAATATAGTCTTAGAAACATTAGCCAGAGCAATTAAACAAGAGAAAGAAATAAAAGGAATAAAGATAGGAAAGGAAGAACTTAAATTACCATTATTTGCAGATGACACGATACTCTACATAGAAGACCCCAAAAGTTCCACCAAAAAACTTCTAGATTTAATAACTAAATTCAGTCACGTAGCTGGATACAAAGTCAACACTCAAAAATCAATAGCATTCCTATATACAAATAACAAACTCGCTGAGAAAGAAATAGCAGAAGATACATCTTTCACAATCATATCGAAAAAAATGAAATACTTAGGAATTTATCTAACAAAGGAAGTAAAAAATCTTTAGATCGAAAACTGCAATTCTCTAAAAAAGGCAATTGAAAAGAATATCAGAAAATGGAAAGATATACTGTATTCCTGGGTAGGAAGAACCAACATAGTGAAAATGACTATACTTCCTAAACTACTATACAGATTTAATACAATTCCAATCAAAATACCACTAACGTACTTCTCAGAATTAGAAAGGACAATCATGAAATTTATCTGGAACCAGAAGAGACCAAGAATAGCAAAAACAATTCTGGCCAACAGGAATAAGGCAGGGGGCATCAAAATCCCCGACCTGAAACTATACTATAAAGCTACGGTGATAAAAACAGCATGGTACTGGCACAAAGACAGACCTGAGGATCAATGGAACAGATTAGAAGACACAAAAACAACTCCAAACACACTCCAATACCTCATCTTCAACAAAGGAGCCAAACACCCTCACTGGAAGAAAAATAGCCTCCTTAACAAATGGTGTTGGAAAAATTGGCTTGCCACATGCCAAAAACTGAAACTAGATACATGTCTCTCACCACGCACTAAACTAAAATCAAAGTGGGTCAAAGATCTAAACATTAAAACAAAAACACTAAATCTACTGGAGAATAAAATAGGAAGAACTCTCAAAGACATAGGGGTAGGAAAAAAATTTATGAACAGAACCCAGACTGCACAGGAAATAATACAAAGAATCAGTGCTTGGGACCACATCCTGTTAAAAGGCTTTTGCACAGCAAAAGAAATCACCAATTGAGCAGGCCAAAAACCTACAGACTGGGGAAAAATTTTGCCGACTGTCCTTCAGACAAAGGTCTGACATCTAGAATACACAAAGTACTCAAAAACATCAAACCTCTCAAATTCAAAGACCCAATCCAAAAATGGACATCTGAAATGAATAAACATTTCTCAGATGAAGAAATAGAAATGGCAAATAAATACACGAAAAAGTGTTCAACATCACTAGTCATTCGAGAGATGCAAATCAAAACAACATTAAGATTCCATCTCACTCCAGAAAGAACAGAGATTATGAAAAGATCAACCAATAATAAATGTGGGCGGGGCTGTGGGGAAAAAGGAACACTCCTCCACTGTTGGTGGGTATGTAGATTGGTCCAGCCACTGTGGAAATCAATATGGAGACTCCTCACAAAACTACAACTGCAGGTTCTGTTTGATCCAGCTATTCCTCTACTGGGCATCTTCCCAGAAGAATTAAAATCATCATACCACAGGGATATATGCACAACGGTGTTTATAGCAACACAATTTGTAATAGCTGAGTCTTGGAAACAATCTAAATGTCCAACAACTTATGAATGGCTAAAGAAGATGTGGTTTCTCTACACAATGGAGTACTACTCTGTCATAAAAAAGATATGCTAGAGTCATTTGTAGGTAAATGGATGTTCCTTGAGAACATACTCTTAAGCGAAATAAATCAGACACTCATGAGTACACATCAAATTGTTTCTCAGATATGAGTAACCATAAGGGTAAATAAGGTCAGAGAGGTGTAATAGATATTATATAAAATGAAGATAATATTGAAAAGAGAGGCGAAATAGAAAGGGGAAGGGAAAAAAGAAAGAAGGGGAAAAGGGAAGAAAGAGGAAAAGGAAAAAGTGGGAAAATATAAATAAACCTGCTGTAAATAGGGAAGTGGGGAGCAGAAGGGAGGGATGGGGAAAAAGGAGGGAAAAATCAAGATACATCACATACAGATACAAAATAACCTGATGAATGTGAACATTATGTATACAATGTACCAATACATGGTCTTGGTAAAAAAAAAAAATACTAATTGTATTCAACTCAAAAGAGGGATGATTTGCTCAATTTTTAAAATCCTTCTAATTACTGCATATACCTGCTATTTTTATATAGGTGATATATAATATTTTAATTTAATTTTAAGCTGTCTAAAGTGATCATATTAAACTTTTCTGTTTAAAAGTGAAATCTACTTGGAAATTGGGCATCATACAAATTAATTTTGCCATTTGTGCTGATACAAAATCAAATTATTACCTTAGTGGCAATTCTTTTTTATGAATAGGCAGGCTGATAAAAATTCCTTCCAGGCTTTCCTGAGAAACTCGGTCTCAGGATTATTGATTCAGAAGGAATCGCTATTTACTTTAGTAGGCTGAGTCTATAACCAGAATCCAATCAATGAGGAGGGAAATTAAGGCACCATAATTGACTTCCTTGACCTGAAAGAGTTTCCTGGTATAGTGTAGTAAGGGAGACTCACAACTGTTTTTCGAAACTTCTTTCTTTAGGTCGTTTGTCCAAATCAGTCATCATCGATAATTGACATGTACCATTTTTCCCTCCTGTACCTTTTATCTTATACGGCCATGGAAGCACGGAGTGGGGCAAGGAAGAAACTGGAGAGCAGGATCATTGTGCCGTCCGATCCATTCTTCTTCAGCGAATTGTATGATTCTGGGGTATCATTTACTCATTTACACTAACATCTTATAGTGATGACTAAGTCAGCTTCATATCATTGTACTATATTCACAAACCAGATGTAAAGATGTAATCTGTAGATTCTTACTGTTTGCTTGAAAAGATATTAACAACTGGGTATGTGAGTGCACACTCATAATCCTAACACTTAGGAAGCTGAGGCAGGAGGATTACCATGAGTTTGAGGCCAACCTGAAGTACATACAGAGAACCTGTCTCAAAACAAAGAAAGAAAGAAAGAGAGAGAGAGAGAGAGAGAGAGAGAGAGAGAGAGAGAGAGAAAGGAAGGAAGGAAGGAAGGAAGGAAGGAAGGAAGGAAGGAAGGAAGGAAGGAAGAAAAGAAAGAAAGAAAGAAAGAAAGAAAGAAAGAAAGAAAGAAAGAAAGAAAGAAAGAAAGAAAGAAAGAAAGAAAGAAAAGATGTTAACATGGTGTACTGGTTAGAAGTCTCTAGAGGAATAGAATATATATATGTGTATATTGTATATATGTGTATATTGTATATACATTTATTAGATAGGCCAGCAGGATCGACCATGGCAGAATGGTCCACAATGTGCTGGAGAGACAGAAGATGAAGCAGCTGCTCCACCCAAGAAGCTGGAAGTGGAAAATCAAGAGGAATCTAGCATGAAGCAGCAGGGAGGACCAGAAGTTCGCTGGAGAGTCGCTGATGTGAGTCCTGTAGAAAGGCTAGAGAAGCTGGAGTCCAACGTCCACAAGCGATGGCAGTAGCAAAAGACACATTCACTCGAGCAGAACGGAGCTTGGCAAAGCAAGCCAGCCTCCTTCTTCCCCTTTTCCTGCATCTGGACTGTGAGCATACTGAATGGTGCCACCAACAATCAGAGTGGGTCTTTCTCCGCTCAGTTCACTGTCCAATGTGCTGGTCACGTCTGGAAATACCCCACAAACACCCAGAAGTGTGCTTTACTGATCTGCTAGGTTTCTCTTAATCCCGCCAAGCTGAGGATCATGATTACAGGCACACATAGCTATGTGTTATGAAGCATGTAGTATTCACTGAACATGTGAGGAGGGACACAGCTACACGTTATTAATCATCATACTGTGCATCCTTCTTTCCCGATCCCTGAAGACGAGGTTCTGACATTTCATATCCACGCTCTCTCACCACTTTCTAAGAATAAAGCTGTTGGGAATGCTTAAAATCAGTAATTTTTACCTTATTTATGTGCTTTCCTATACTTAAAAACACATATGGCAGCTTTCATCTCTTTGATGCTTACGTCTGCTCATGGTCTTCATTCACTGGCATAGAGTTATAAAAATGGAAATGGTGCTTCATAAAGGGAAACAAACAGAAGCTTCTTTTGTTGGAAAACCTACGATTCAAATCTAGGCTCCACTGTGTAGCCACCGGCCAAATTATTGATTCTATTTGGTCTTTAAATGATTTGTAAATGAGAACAATACCTTTTGCTTTATTTGCTAGGATAAACTGGATTAAACTCAATTATTGTTGTAGCTATGAATTATTCTAAATTATGATTTATTATCAAAGATATACTTAGAGAAATGAAATTTTACTTTATCAGGATTAAGGTGGATTTCATGAGGAAGACAAGGCTTGCAGATATGGGGGTATCAGGAAGGAAAGGGGAAGACAGGCAAGCACGGGGAAGATTGCTCACAGCGCACGTCAGTGACAAATGAAGCAAAAAGCCTGAGGAGTTATCAGAGTTCCACCGTACGGTCACGGCTCCCATTTGGTGCTGTCTGACCTGGATGCTGAAGGAACACTGCAGTCTACTCTCCACATAGCAAACAGAAGGGTCTTTCTAAAAAGCATAAACCATCTTACTCCACTTCTTTACATCTTCCAATGGCTTCCCACCACAGTCAAAGGAAATTCAAACCCCTGGCCTCAGCCTGCGAGGTGTTACATGATTTAGCCTCTGATCTCTCCTCACACTTCTTTTACACACTCACACCTGGCACTGGTCGTGTCTACCTTTGTTTCAGCTCGTCAAACTCACGAGCTTATTCCTTTGGCACCTCTACATCCTCTGCGCGAAATTTTCTGTGCAGAGAGCTCCCTAATTTGTGGCACCTTGTCCTTCAGAGCTCATCCAAAAGGCACCTCCAGAGTGAGGACTTACTGTTGCCTGAATTTTTCTATTACTTTTGCTTTTCTTGTTTATGGTCATTTTTACATCATTAGGTTCTAAGCCTTGTAGGAGTGGGACCGTGCTTGACTTTTTTATCGATGCATCATACTCAGGATGTAGCATAATACTTCGCCAGCATCGGGGCCCATTAAGTATTCGTTGTGGGAAGAGTGGGAGAGAATCCTGGCGTGCACAGGCACTTTCTCTAAAACCTAATTCCTTCATGGGGAGGTGGGGGGATTCCCATGCTACTGATTCATTTCAGGTGTCTAGAAGGATTTTTCAAACCACATCAAAGGATTTCACATTTCTATTCATTTGCTTCTAGTTTCTTTGACCCACTAAATATAAAGGAGAAATACTAACAACAATCTTTCTGAGCCAATTATTTGTATTTTCCAGGTCTTGGAATTTAACCAACAGTTTTAGAAATGCGCACTCTAAACATTTGGAACCATTTACAATGTACAATATTATGAAAATGATTGGACAAACACTGAAGTCATGGCAGCAAGGATAAATCAAATAAAGGAAACAACAGCAACCCCAAAGAGTCTATATGTTGAGGACAGTTTTTCACTGGCAGAAAGTAACACCATCACTCTTATTAAAGAGAAATGTGTCGTATTACAAAACCTATAACTCACTTCCTTTGTGCCATTAACCAAGAAGAGCTTTACTTCAGCGCGTGTGTACAGTATCCCTTAATTCATGAATCCCGTTCAGTTGAATCGAAGTTTTTAAAACCGTGATGTTATGAATGGGCGCTCATTCTCAGCTATCTCTTGTTTGATTATCTTCAATTGGGGTTACTGCAATGATTGAAAACAGGACGCTAGGAACTTTGGTCTTACAGTACAGGACTGTTGAATGGGACAGCTTTGACATATCATTTTACTGCTTTAAAGCAAGTACGACAAGCAGACCTTTTTTTTAAACTAGACATTAACTTTTCAGAATAAAGTGAGGGAAAATTTTCTTACATTATTTCTTCTTTTAGACCTGTCTATCCTCACATCATCACATTTTCAAAAAGAAGGATGGGCTGAAAGCTGGCTCCAACTAAATTTCCCTGAAGGACTGAAGTGACAATTCCTATCAAGTGGCTGTTTTTTTCTTTCCTTGCTGGACTCCAGGGTAATCATATCAAACTGAGAGAGACCACAACTCAACTGTTGGCCTTCCACTTAATTTTTCATACAAATTGAAGGTCAGGCTGTGGCTTAGCAACTGAGTGAGTTGCTTGTAACACAGAAAAATCGTTCAATTATGCCGCTACTCCAAATATACTCCTTGAATTACCTAATTAAGGGACTGTCTTTCAGATGGTAGTAGTGGATGGTGGAATTCAGCACAATGGTATATTTTGCTGGCTGTATCAATTTTGATAAGAAACTAGATTTTTGTTTTTCGTGGATTGTAAAAATTTCCCATTAAGCAGAGTTGACATGTTTAATTTTTTTTTGTAAAATCATGCATTTCTGTTAGAAATGTTGATAACTTCAATCAAGCAGCCAATAATAAAGTATTTACTTAAAGATATTTATTTTCTCATATAGAGGGAGAACCTGAAATTTTCATGTAGAACTGTAATCTATTTTTTAAATTTTCTGATTATTACTTTTAAGTAATTGAATAAAAATGGCAGTATATTATAATGCTATTTCTCCTTTCAAAAATATCTAGGACTTGCTTACATTTTTATAGAATCTTGAATACTTTGATTTTTGTGAGCTTGGTACTTCTCTTTCCAATTATTCATCTGGAGGGAAATGCAAATATTAAACCACATTTGTTATGAGTCAGCTCGTAAGATATTCATAAGTCTTTCAGTTAACATCTTCTATGAATTGACTATGTGATGCCTGATAGAGTCCTGAACTCTATGTTTTCCTGATGACTAGATTTGCCCTTCAGTAACATTTGCTCATCATCAATATTCTAGGAAATGAGGTGACGTTTCACTGGAAGAAGCAGATTGAAAACTTGTGTCTCCCATTTTGTCACATCTGGGTGAAGCTCCCAGTGCGATTGTTTTTACTTTCTTTTAATCTTGCAAAGAAATGTTAAAATCGAAGGACTGACCTCGTGTTCAAAGTTATTGTCAGAAACAGTGAAGTCATGGGCTTCTGTTTTTAATAAAGCCTCACAAAACACGGAGCATCGTTAATCAGAAATGACTGTAGATTTCCTAGGTCCTGGTATTGCTCTGGGGCTGGAGCATTGTTAAAGGCTTAATAAATATGAGCAGACGACAGCCTTGTGACATTGCATAGAACCTTCTCTGTAATGGAAAGATGAAACAATAGTGAAAGCTTTAAAATGCTTAGAAACTGAAGATAGTTTTATTGCATCTCAATAAACTATAAGTCTAATTTTCAACTACTTTTAGTTTTCATGTCTCACTAACATATCATTCAGTCAACAGCTACTTACTGAGTAACAACAGTATGTTCAACACCACTTAGCACTGTAAAGAATGCAGACACGTGAGGATTCATTTCATTTAAGAAACACCGTGTTGAGCAACTGAATGGTCTTTCGCAAGTGAACTCGAAGTTAGTCTGGAAGTTAGATGAGGAAGACATAACTCCTTTTCTTCAGTCATGTGTCCTTCAACTCAATTCTGACTCTGTCTACCAAGAAATAGTGTCTGATCCTGTGGGTTGAGGGCTCGGTTCTAAGGCTATCCCCCCAATTTAGCTGACAGTATCAAGACTCGAGTTGTTTTGCCTGCGCTTCTGACCAAGGAGTGATAAATTGGGGTTCCCACAACTCCCTGTGTTCAGTTCCTTTTGTTGCTTTACTCACAGAATTCAGGGAAACACGTTTATTGGTTTGTACCAATAAACCAGATATCAGGAATGATATTTGTACCAATAAACCATTCCTGTACCAGATATCAGGAATGAGATGCCTTGGGCAAGACATGAGGGAAAGGGCGTGGAGCTTTTCATGCTTTATGCAGGTGCGGCATCCTCCAGAGCCTCCACGTGTTTAGCTCTCTGGACATTACCCTAAACCTTTCCTTATGGAGTCTTAAGAAAACTTCACTGCATAGGCATGACCACTAACAGACTGGGTGGGAACCCAAGCAAAGTCTTTCTGTTTCGATTCTTCAGTGTTCCTTCTCTGAGGGATGGAGCAGGACCCGTCTGGAATGAGGAGGGTCTTACAAACTGTTATTGCAGAAGGATGGATCAAAGAATTTTGTTACAGTCAGCTAAAAGTGGAAAAGATTAGACTCTTTCTGAACTGACTTTCAGAAGAGGAATCTAGTTGCTGTGGCATGCCATGAGGAGTCATGAGCCGGGAATCATGGATAAAATCCAAATATGTTCTTTTCAGGATGTTGTAGACTGAAATGTCAGTGACCTCTCAAAAATCCTGTACCTTCAGTACGATGATATTAGGAAGTAGGGTATGGCCTTTGAGAGGTAATTAGGTCTTGATAGTGATGTCCTGATCAACGGGATTATAAGGCCCAGGACAGCTCTCTGGTCTCTTTCCACCAAGTGAGGTTGAAACAAGAAAACTGCAGCCTGCAGCCCTGAAGAGGTTTCCCACCCAGACCCTCACAGCACCAGTAGCCTGGCCTAGGACTTATAGAATTGTGAGAAATAAATTTCTGTTATGTGTAATTTGCATAATCTAAGGTATTTTGTTTTATCAGTGTGGACCAAATAAAACAAGAGGTAATATTTCTTTACATGTAAAATTTGGAAAAAAATACTAGATAAATGAAATGATCTGAGTGAATCCTCTTTGGCTGTTATTATCTAGGATGGTTTCTGCCTGAAATGAGAAACAACTGCTCTTAAAGAACAGATAAAATTCAGATGAGAAGAAATAAGTGAGCTTAAATAAGCAACTTAGAGAAGAGGCTGCAAAGTAAAAGAGGTGTTTTAGGAGAAATTGAATAGTATTAAAGGGAATTTATTGACAGAAATAATGTTAATGAAAATATCCCAGTGATTTTATTTGTACACTGTTTCTGCAAATCAATTCAATTAAGTTCTGCAATTTAAACACTAGGCATAATGTACATAACAGGACTTCACAAAAATGAGAAGGAGAGGAAATAGCTCCTGCATTTTCAAGGAACTTTTAATCAAGCATTGCAAAAATACACAACACTCTGATAAAATGTGGGAAGAAACAGAAAAAATAATGAAAATATAAAAACAATTTTATTGCAAGTATTCAATACAAGAATTGACTGGTTGAAAGGACACCTTCCCTAGCGATGCTCAGAAGAGTCACTACATAAACAAACGTGCTACCCAAGTGATGCTGGGGTGAACTGTTAAGTGGTTAATAACTACTGAATTGAGTTTTTGTTTAGAATCGCTTAATCTGTGTAATGTAATAAATCTATAATTGTTCTCTTTTGGGATCAGTACAACGCTAACATTACAAAATGGACACGGCAGATGTTTTTAATGTTTATATTCTTTGGAAAAATTTATGTAAGAATGGCCAATAAACACAATAGCTAAATCATGGAAGTGGCCTATAAGCACATCGAGAGATGAATGGATAAAAAAAATGTGGTAAAAGATAAATTTGAGTCATTTGTAAGAAACTTAATGGATCTCAAGACCACAATGCTAAGTGAAATAAGTCAGTCACAAAAGGTTGAACATTTTGTGGTTTCTCTAATATGAGAGATCCAAAATATGATTTAAAGTGCAAAATAAAAGAGTCATGTTAAGAGGTGGGTAGACTCTGTAGAGAGGAGAAGGGATCTAGACAGAGGGAAGGGGTCAGGAAGAGTAAAAATAATCAAGATGCAGTATGTAAACGGATCGACAATCCAAATGAATGTAATCACTATGCATCAGAAAGATACGGTAATAACATTTTAAGAAAAATATGTGCTCTTGCACTCCTAGATATATAGGGAAGTTTTTTTTCATAAGTACAGGTTTGCAGTACATAATGATTTTATTCATCATGGGAAGTTGGTACATATACATAATATATCTGAATTCTTTTTATTCCTCTTCCTATTCCTTCCCTCTATCTCTAGAGTATCTCTAGATCATTTGCAAAAGATCGCTCTGCTTACTACTGTCTATCTTCTATTTCTGTCTTTAAATCATTTATACTTTAGGTTTCTCATATGAGAGAATCTTTGATATTTAAGCTTATGTGTCAGATTTATTTCACTTAACATTAGGTCTCCGTCTCATATATGCAAAAAGATATTGTAGCAGATATCTAACAGCACTTAAACATAAAATAAAGAGCAATGCAATAAGACCAGTAAAGGCTAATAAAAACTAAGAGATTTGGGAACCAGGGAGAGAGGGTATAACATTCATGTAAAAGTTGCTGAGGGAAAAGCATGAAAAGGAAGTTGAAATGGAAATAAGAGTATTTCCTAATCCTTATGAAAAGATCATAAAAACTTTATAATAAATCTTAACTGTGAGGGAAAACGAAGGAAAGATACTTTAAAAACATCAAAACTAGATAAGCAGTGGGGCAAGCTATATACTATAATAATATACTGAAAGGAAACTCTAATATTGATGCTGACTTTCAGTTGTCAAGTTATTTGATGGCTGGTCTCCCATCCTTCATTTCTCACTTTAAATTTCTCTACTCAAAGAATTCCCTTGCTATCCAATCAAAAGCAGGCCAAGGGATCAAAATGCTCACCAATTTCCCTAAACAAATATCGCTACTCTGTAATATGACAATACACTAATAATTTGTCAATGCTTATTTTTATTATTATACGTTTGCAATACACGATTACCTTCCTTGCAGGTAGTTGCTACATGTACATAACACATCTTAATTCTTTTTCACACCTTCCCTCCCTCCATCTCTTAGTTCCCTTTCCTTTTACAAAAGATCTATCTCCCTATTTCCTAATATCTGTCTTTTATTTTTCTCTTTATTCGTATTTTGGGCTTCTCATATACAAAAGCCACCATGTGATATTTAACTTTGTGTGTCTGATTTATTTCCCTTAATAGTATGGTCTCAAAGTGCACTCATTTTCTTACAAATGACTCAAATGAATCCTTCTTTATGACTGAGTAGCACTCCATTGTATATAAATTCCACACTTGCTTTATCCAGTCATAATTTTTTTTAATATTGGTCCTTTTGTTACTTTCTGTCTCAGTATTCAACTTATTCCTTAATGTCACTTAGCATATGTTTTAAGTTTTACTTATTTGACTAGTTTTTTATTCTAGCATTAGTAAGTGGCTAGACCTCGATGAAGGAAGAATCTTTTAACTGATCACTATCTTTTGGGTATCTAGGAACAAACTAAGCACAGAGAAGAAAGTGTATATTAGAAGGAGACCACAGGCAAGAATTGCAAGAAGGTGTAGTACAGTTTGATTTGTAGGCAATAGGAATTTGAAAACAGAGAGAATGTTTGAAAATGTTCTTTATTAGACTTGGAGGGTAAAATCTTCTGTCTTATAGGACATCACCTTCTACTGAATTTAGAGGTAACAATTTTTTTTGTGTGTGTGTGCTGGGATCGAACTCAGGGCCTTGCACTTGCTAGTCAAGCACTCTAACCACTGAGCTAATTCTCCAGCCCTGGAGATAACTGTTAATGTCTAGGGAGTGACCAGTATCACATTAGGAATTGAAATGAATAAAAGAAAAAAAGCATGATCCATTGTTAGGAACTTACAGTGTTGCTGGATAAAGGGAGACATACAGGGAACAAGTTTAATAAAGACAGATAAAAATCACATGGACAAATCAATGGCACTCATTCAGAGTTGTTGAGGTGAACTTAAATGCCAAAACAATAAGAGCTGTGGGTCATCATCTCCGCTCAGTGAGTGAACAGAAAGGTGAGGAATGGCAAGTTCCCAGATGGCTTCACTTTGGTCTGGCGCAGACACACAAACACTGTAGTCTTAAAGGGAAAATGATAGTTCCCATGAAAAGAAAAATGAGGGACCGTACATTTTTGAAGAGGAAGTTCGTTTTTACCAAGCTTTTAGCTTCAGTTCCAACAGGGCACAAATAAATAATGTTTGGATTGACACTTACGACTATTGCAATTTTAAACACATGAAAAAATTTGAGAGTTTTTAAGAGTTTCTGTAGAGTTTTTCTTCCTAGCAGTTTTTTAAATGCAATAGTTTTTCCTAAGAAGTTACTGAAAAACAGTAGATATAAATTATGACTCTTTCTCTTTTGAGCTTTCAAGTTCAATGCAATAAATTATATAAATTTTCTGAAGTTTTCACTGAAAGCTATTTCCTAAAATAGACTTCAGTGAATGTAGGCAATTAGCAAAGTTTATCTCTTCACTCTCAAGTACATAGATACACAAAGTAATGTCATTGTTGTATGTATGAACTAGAATAAACCCTTAATAGTTAATAAAGATTAAGATTTTTACTACTGTGTACATACTGACTTTATTTTTGCACACATTTGGAAGACTCAGATGGTTTTAATTAACTCGTATTTTAATTTTGTTGGTCTAAGCCATTTTAATATCAAATAATAACGTTAATACCTTTTTTACTTATTAAATGTATACACGTTTTTAACCAAGCAATCACTTTTGAAGGACTGATTATAGCACACGTATGTCAAAACTTGTATCACTAGTTTCATAATGAATGTATTAATATTTTTCATTGGGCTATCACACATAAAATGCAACACATGATAACGAAAAAGAAGTTTGCCTTGATTAAAAAAATCTCGTGTTGCTTATAATCACTGAGGGTCTTTGTGTGAAGGATGGATATTTTTGAGGTAATATTTGTCCATTCCTCCCTCAGCATCCATTCACTCAGGATTAATGGGCACCGAAAGAGTTTCCCTGTGAAAAAATGAGGGCAATGGCAAAAAAATTGAACAGAATTATCAAGTAGAGTTCTGGCTACTCAGATATTACTTTGACATTTATTTGTTTTTATGTTTAAGGATATGCTACAGTCATTGTCTAAGTTTTATGGCACAGTCAAGTCAGGTGAGAGACAAACTAGGAGGGGTGTTTGCACACACACTGCATGGTGGTTATGTGACTCCTTTACAGCGGAACAAGGAGGTCAGCCCCGTTACATAGACATCTTTGTTGGACGAAGGAATTGAAATATTACATAACTTTTCACACCTAGAAGGACAAGGAGCTAGGACAGGAAGTCTGGAAGCCGCTCAGGTGTTTTTCTTGCCTCCTTCCACACCCAGCCCACAAACATAGGAATCATCTCTGATAGTTTATCCAGAAAAATCCATTTCTCTTACATACAAATATTATTAAGGAAAAAATTTTAAGTTTTATTAGCACATGTTTGCAGTATATAATTATATTCATCATGGGAATTTGGTACATGTACATAAGTAACATATTTTCATTCTTTTATTGTCCCCTTCCCCTGTCATCCTTCCCCCTCCTCTCATCCTTTGGTCACCTTCCCTTTTGCAAATGATCTGTCTCCCAGTTTCCTATTGTATATTTTTTATTTTGCTTTTATTTATATTTTGACTTTTCATATAAGAGGAACCCTGTGATATTCAATCTTCTGTGTGTCAGATATATTTCAGTTAACATTATGGTGTCAAGATGCACCTATAAATGACTCGAGTTTATTCTTCTTTATGGCAAAGTAGTACTCCATCGTGTGTAAATGCCAAATTTTCTTTATCCATTCATCTGTCAATGGGTCTACTGGCCTCTTCCAAGGTTGAGCTATTATGCCACCAATGTTACAGGAAAAAGTTATAAAAGTGTCATAAATGTGAGAAAGCTCACTAGAAAAACAGGCTACAAAAGCATTTGAAAATGATGAGCCAAAATTACAACCTTAATGCCATCACCACCAACAAAATACCTCACCGTAACAATTTTTGATGTAATGGAAGACCCGAATTACAAGAACTCTGAGAAGAGTTGGTTGTACAAGCTATAGTATGTGACCAGCGTACAACAGGAGAGAGCAAGAGAAAATGGAAAAGCTCAAGAAGGAAATACTAGTAAAATATTTTATAAAATTTCAGAAATAACAGCTGACTTATAGAAAGAAAAAGGAAAATAGATATAAAATCAAAATGATAAATATAAAACACAGAGGGTAAATCACTACACTTTTAATTGGAAATACTCAAAAAGAAGAAAACAGGACAATGACAAAGGAAAAGGTTAAATATTTAATTTAAAAAGCATCCTAAAGAAGAACTACATCACGTCAAATATTGAAAACATTATCTGGAATGAGGATTATAGCCACAAACTATTCTTTTGTAAACTTACTGTACTACCAGATTAAAGAACTCAGACCAAAAAAAGGTTAGAACACATTAATGAGAAAGACAATAAAATTGGCATCTAACTTCAACACAACAGTCTAAATGAATCTTCTTTCCATTCTCTTCATCTCTCCTCTGTGTATAAAAACTAAAGACAAATGCTTTTAAATCTAAAGGTATTATATTAATCATCTTTTCATCCCAGTGACAAAATATCTGAGATAAATAAAGAAAGGGATTTTTACTTGTATTTGGTTTTTTCATTGTTCATGTTTTTGTTGATGTCATGTTTTGTTCATTTTGGTGGTGCTGAGATTTGAACCCAGGTCTCAGGCATGCTAGGTCAGTGCTGTACTGCAGGATTACATCCTCCAGCCTAAGAAAGGTATGTCCTGGCTCATTGATTCAGGGTTCAGTCCATGGTCAGCTGATGTCATCCCTTTTGGGCTTGTGGTGAGGCAGAATATTGTGGCAGGAGTACATGATAAAAGGTGCAAAGTTACTCGCCTCATGGCAGCCAGGAAACAGAGGAAGAAGAGACCAGAGCCCCACGGTTTCTTTTTAGGGCATATCTCCAAAGACCTAATTTCTTTCCATTCGGCCCACCTCCTAAAGAATCCACCATCTGCCAACAGCTGGAGAGCAAGCCTTGAAAAGATGGGCCCTTCGAGAACACTGTGCAAAAGACAGCAGGTATTCGGAGAATAGCATTCACATAGCCTCCTGGGGACACCTCCCAGTGAACTATTTCCATTCAAACAACAGCAAAGAATGGGCTGTGGGACTGACTCTATTTAACTGCAAAGCTAAGGAAAAATGAGGATTAGATTGACAGAATGAAGTTGCATGCTATGTAGTTTGACAGTATATATATTATACAACAAATAAAATTTCAAGAAGGGGGTGTATAGATAGATTAAAAGGTAGTTAGTTAAAGTTATACATACAACTATATGTACCTTCTATATCAGCTAAAAGTCCAATCAAACTTCATGTCAAATTACCACTGAAAGCATTTTCATCAAAACCGATAAGACTCATCATCAAAACTATGTATTTTATATTTTTGAAGGTATTTTTCAGTGAAAACAAATTATAGGAATAAAGAAAGGCACATAAAATAAAAGGAGAACAAAGCTTTCCCTGTTTGTGAATGTAATTACTAATTATCTGGAAGACTGAAAACAATAAGCTGAAAATCTACTTGACAATAGTTCGATAACATGGTGATTTAAAAATAATATAGGAATGTTATTCATCATAAATGATAAGAACTAGTTAAAACATACAAGAGATGTTATACACATATAAACACAACAAAATTAAGAAAGTTAATATAATTACAATGAAGACTGCCATAGGTTTCATTATACTTTCTACTCTGAAGTGATGTATTTATTCTAAAATTCAATAAGAAAAGTAAATAGGCAATAGTATACAAAAAACTCTGGATAAGAATACAATGTAGGGAGACTAGCTCCACAAGTTATTAAAACAGCAAATATAACATAAAGCTTTATTAAAACAGTGTATTACCAGAGGACAAATAGCAAAAAAAAAAAAAAACCCTGAATATATACTTGAGAGTTGCAGAGTGACTGAATTATACCTGTTCCATTTCTGATATGATGAATATTGTCTCTTAAATCCTGGTCCAACTTGAACTTTTTCATTAATAGTAAAAGATAAAGCTTGAACCACTTGGCACACTGTAGTTCAGGAAAAATTCCAAAGGAGTTTGAATCCTGAAATTTTAAACAAAAGTACTAGAAGAAATTGTAGGTGAACTTGTTTATATTACTGACATTGTTAAAAAAAAAAAAAACTCTAACTATGATGAATTAAAGTTGTATAGTAATTTTTCAACACTCAGAGATAGGAAACAAACTATTCATGGTGGTCACTGTCTCTGTGGCTGAGAAAGTCACCCAGGTCATAACAAAGAGGGTTATATGGCATCTGGACTCATAGATTGAAGCACTGAGTGCTGGGAGTTGGAATGTACTTTACTCAGATTGGGCTTCTTCAATCAGGTTGTGTTGACACTGATTGTTGTCTGGCAGCTCAATTTTCCTCCACAAGTCTCTCCATTTGTCAGTTGCAGATTCCTCCCAACATAATGGTTGGCTTCCCTAGAGCAAGAGTCTATACACAGTGAATCAGATTGGAAATTTAGCTTTTTTTATAGACTTGCCCTTGCCTTTGAAAGTCACACAGTATTACTTCTGCCTTCCTATACTGGTTGAAACAGTCAAAAGTCCCTCTAGTGCTAAATCTAGTAAATGCAGACATCACTTCTCTGGGGTAAGAATATGAAAATCACCATTACAGGCCAAACTGCTTTCCTCCCAAATTGACTAATCCCCGGAACTGAAAATGTGCTATATTTAAAGGTAAATCTTTTAAGGAGGTAATAAGGTTAAATTAGGTCATCAGAGTGGACCCTAATCCAATATAGTTGATCTCATAAGATAGGACATAGATACCCACAAAAGGAAGACTACATGAAAAGGGTAGACAACCGTCTATTAGCCATCCAACTCATGGTATTTTGTACCATAAGAAGAGTAGGCAAAATTAAAGATCTTGTGATAATTCAGGAACCCAAATTTGGAAATAAAACTTTAAAAATTTTTGAATCCACAAATATCAATAATGTATGAATGGCAAAAATTATCAGGAGTAAACTGGAAGATAACAGGCAAATGAATAGTTGGGACTCACCTCACTCACAAAATACTCATGTCATCTATAAATAAAGCTCTGTATGAAAATGGACAAAGATGGGAATTCATATTCTCCCCACCTCCAAAAATTCATTGGTCTCAAAACATTATATGATGGTCAACTTTAATTACAGTATCAAGAAATATAAACTAGGGCTGGGGATTTAGCTCAGTGATTAGAGTGCTTGCCTTGCAAGCACAAGGGCCTGAGTTCGATCCCTGGCACCACAAAAAAAAAAAAAAAAAAAGATTTGGAAGAAATATAAACTAAATTATCATTTTCTTACTATAACAATAAATAAAATTCAAAGATGAAAAGCATTCTGTTGTCAAGGATACAGTGAAATGAGCTACGAGATACAGGATATGATTACTCATAGAGAGCAAGTAGGCAATAGCCAACAAAACTGTAGATCTCTTTCACCTACTAATCCTTGGAAATTTTCCTGTAGATATGCTAACACACCCATGAAATGGCATGAAAACAAGTTTATCCATTGTGACATTTATTGTAATAAAAGTATTAAAACAATCTTTAACTTCGAATTTATGAGACTAATTATATAAGATATAACATGTCTACTCAATGGAATATTTTGTCTCTGGGAAAAAGGATAAATGTAAGTCTTGCCTATATTAATGTAAAAGGAAATCAATGTATTAAAAGCATGAAAAAAATATATAGTGTGCTGCATTTTGTGTGTAAAACAGGATAAGCTGTATGTATACATGTACATACATATTTTAATAAATACATACATCTATTTTACTTCCTTGTACTTGAAGAAAGTAATACTGAAAGCATACACAGAAAACTAAGAAAAGTCACTATCATGGAAATGGTAGATAAAAACAGTAATAGAAAAGTCTAAATGTCATGCTTTTACATTGTTCTGATTATTAAAGCATATAAATTTGTTATTTAGAGAAGTGAACTAAAGTTTAAGACAAATAAAAATGAGCTCCATATCAATTTTACTATAAATTTTAAGGAATTTAAGAATAGGGAGGTAAATATGATTGTAGGTAATTCTAACAAAAATGACTTAAATAAATTTACACATTCATTCTGACCAGCTTTTCCAGATAATTATTAACAGCCAAGGAGTAGTTAATATTTGACAGAATTTACCAAACACCCAAATTTCATTCCTTTTCTTCCTTTCCTTCTTTTTTTCTTAAAATATCTATTATCCTCAGGAGCAATTTTAAGAAATTTAATTCTGTATGTTAAAATGTCATGTTGATAAAATTTTCATCCTGGCAGAAATCATGGAATGATAAATTTTTGCAGTTATTTACTAAAGTTGTAGATTAAATATTGTGGTATTCCTTCATTGTGTCCTCAGCAGAACTTAATAATCCCTGTCCAAAAAAAGCAATTAAACAGAAGGGAAAAATAGGGAGCCAACAACAGGTAAATAACACAACAAGGATAAGTCAACGTATGTCTGTTATAACCATCAATTTAAATGGTCTCAATTCACCAATCAAAAGAAGCAGACTGGCAGAATGGGTCAAGAAGCAAGAACCGACAATATGCTGCATACAAGAAACACACTTAATTCAAAAACAAATTCATAAACTGAAAGTCAAAGGATGGAAAACAATGCTTCATGCAACAGGAACCTGGAAAAAAAGCAGGGGTAGCCATTCTATTTGCAGACAGACTAGATTTCAAACCAAGACTGATTAAGAGAGACAAAGGAGGTCACTACATTCTTGTAAGGGGAACAATCCAAGAAGAAGAGATGACAATCATAAAAATATATACACCAAATACCAGTCCACTTAACTACATACAACAAATATTAACAGACACGAAAAACCAAATAAGTACTAATACGATTGTAAAGGGGGACTTCAATACCCCACTGTCACAAATAGACAGATCAACTAGACAAAAAGTCAACAGGGAAATATCAGAACTAAACCAAACTTTTGAACAAATGGACTTAGTAGATGTACACAGAGTATTCCACCCCACAACATCAGAATACACATTCTTCTCAGCTGCACATGGGACTTTCTCCAAAACAGGCCACATACTAGCTCACAGAACATGCTTAAGTAAAGGCAAAGCAATCAGAATTATCCCATGTATACTATCAGACCACAGTGTATTGAAACTGGAAATAAACAGCAAAAGAAACCACAAAAACTTCATAAACACATGGAAATTAAATAGCACCCTCCTGAACAATCAGTGGGTCACAGATGAAATTAAAGAACAAATTAAACAGTTTCTACAATTGAACAATAATGTCAGTATAACCTATCAAAATTTATGGGACACGATGAAAGCAGTCCTATGAGGGAAATTTATAGCACTGAGTTTTCATATCAGAAAAACAGAACAAGCTCAAATAAACAACCTAATGTTGAACCTCAGGCTTCTAGAAAAAGAAGAGCAACTCAAAGCCAAAGCTCATACAAGGGAGAACATTATAAAGATCAGAGCTGAAATTAAAGCAATTGAAACTAAGAAAATACAAAGAATCAATGAATCAAAGAGTTGGTTCTTTGAAAGATTAAATATAATTGACAAACCCTTAGCCAACCTTATTTAAAAAAAGGAAAGAAAAGACTCAAATTCATACAATTAGGAATGAAAAGGGTGAAATCACAACAGATCCGGCAGAAATCCAAAAGATCATCAATACCAACTTCGAGAATCTGTATTCTAATAAGATTGAAAACACAGGAGAAATAGACAAATTCCTAGATACATATGAATTATTAAAACTCGATCAAGAAGATATAAAATCTCTGAATAACCCAATACCAGCCACTGAAATTTAAGAAGTAATTAAAACCCTACTAACAAAGAAAAGCCCAGGTCCTGATGGATTCACTGTGGAATTCTACGAGAAATTTAGAGAGGACCTAATGCCACTAATTCTCAAACTCTTTAACGAAATTGAAACAGAAGCAATACTCCCAAATTCATTCCTGGAAGCAAGCATTACCCTGATATCAAAACCAGAGAAGGATCCAACAAAAAAAGAGAACTACAGGCCAATCTCATTCATGAACATAGGATGCAAAAATCCTTAATAAGATACTGGCAAACAGAATGCAACGAATCATCAAGAAGATTATACACTATGACCAAGCAGGATTCATTCCAGGGATGCAGGATGGTTCAACACACGCAAATCAATAAATGTGATACACCATATTAACAGAACAAACGACAGAAACCATATGATCTCAATGGATGCAGAAAAAGCATTTGACAAGGTCCAACACCCATTCATGATAAAAACCCTGCAGAAAATTGGAATATATGGTCTTTATCTCAACCTGATAAGAGCCATCTATGACAAACCAACAGCCAACATCATAATAAATGGTCAAAAACTGAAAGCTTTCACTCTAAAATCCAGAACAAGACAAAGATGTCCGCTCTCACCATTCTTATTCAATGTAGTTCTGGAAACATTAGCTAGAGCAATTAGACAAGGGAAAGAAATAAAGGGAATAAGGATAGGAAAAGAAAAAGTTAAATTATCATTATTTGCAGATGACATGATACTCTATATAGAAGACCCCCAAAACTCCACGAAAAGCCTTCTAGATTTAATAACCAAATTTAGCAGCATAGCTGGGTACAAAGTCTATACTCAGAAATCAATAGCATTTGTATACACAAATAACAGACTCACTGAGAGAGAAATTAGGGAAACAACACCTTTCACAATAGCATCCAAAAAAGTGAAATACCAAGGAATCAATCTAATCTGCTGGAAGATAGAATAGGTAGAACTCTTGAAGACATAGGTGTGGGCAAAGACTTTGTGAACAAATCCCCAATTGCCCTGGAAATATCACAAAGAATCGACAACTGGGATCTAATCTTACTGAAAAGCTTTTGTACAGCAAAAGAAACCACCAACAGAGTAAAGAGACAACTCAAAGAATGGGAAAAAAACTTTTGCCAGCTATTCCTCTGCCAAAGGACTAACATCGTGATTATATAAAGAACTCAATTTAAAGACCCAATCCAAAAGTGGGCAGCTGAAATGAATACACACTTCTCAGATGAAGAAGAATAAACACCCAATAAATATATGAAAAAATGTTCAACATCACTGATCATTCAAAAGATGCAAATTAAAACAGCCCTGAGATTCCATCTCACTCCAGAAAGAATGGCTATTATCAACAAATCAGCCAATAACAAATGCTGGAGGGGCTGTGGAGAAAAAGGAACCCTTCTCCACTGTTGATGGAAGTTCAGACTAGTGCAAACACTGTGGAAATCAATATGGAGACTCCTCAGGGAACTGGGACTGGAGGTTCCATTTGACCCAGCTATTCCCCTTCTTAATATCTTCTCAAAAGAATTAAAAGCGTCATACTGCAGTGGTACATGCACACCCACGTGTATACCAGCACAGTTTGTAATGGCAAAATCCTGGAAACAGTCCAAATGCCCATCAACAGCGGAATGGATGAAGAACATGTGCCTTTTAAATGGAGTACTACTCTGCCACAAAAAATGATAAGCTTGAGATATTCCTAGGTAAATGGATGCATCTTGAGACCATACTCTTAAGTGAAATAAATCGGACACACATGTTTAAGTACCTCATTGTTTCTGTGGTGTGAGAAACTGAACGTGTAAATAAAGACTAAAATGTAATATATTGGGAAAGGGAAGAAAGTGTTCAAATGGGAAAGGGAACAAGGGCAGGGGAAAGGAACAGAGGGACGAAAGAAATAAGAAATAGAAAGAAAAATGGAAACAAAGCTTTTGTAAATAAGGAGGGAGGAGGAGGTGAAGAGAGAGGAGGGGAACAAGAAAAAAAGAAGCAACAAAACATATCATGCACAGGTGCAAATCTCCTATGATGAATGTTATCATTATGTACTTCTAAAATATACCATTAAAATAAAATTTTAAAAAAGATAAAAGGCATATAAACAAACAATAAATGTATACACATGAATGGAAGCTTTAATTATTTTTGAATACTCAATATGCTAAAAACATTGTAGAAAGATAAACAGGAACAATCTTAAAATTCTAATATAAAATCTGAGTATCAAAAATCTAAATGATT